>SJXQ01013044.1:557462-600980 GCA_006408695.1 Aepyceros melampus
CTGCCTCCTGTCCATGCTGATGGTCACTGCTGTGGCCGGTTACTCTCACCCCCTCGTAAGCTGGTGTAAGAAGCATGGATCCTGTGGCTGCTTCAGAATCACAGCGACTCCACCCCACTTCCCAAATGAGGGAGAGACTCCAGAGCTCAGTCTCTGACAACGGCTACACTCTCCTGGCTGCGCTAGCCAAGGCCCCTGCCCGGCTTAGACCAATCATGTGGCTAATGGAAGGAGGTGCTGCGCTTGGATCAGCCTGGGTCAGGGGACAGCCCAGTGGCATGTGTTGGAGCTTGGGAGGCAACCACCAGCAGCTGTCCCAGTGTGCCCACTTCCTTCGAAGCCACCCTTGCAGGGATTGTGTGTTCAGATTCTGCTCCTGTGGGGCAAAACAAACAGAAAAACAAAACAAAAACCCCTGCAAGGACCAGAGTAAGGAAAAGAGCAGGAAAGGGTGAGGCTGGTTGCTAGGCAACTGCAAAAATGACAGCAGTCTGCACAGAGGCTGATGATACCAGAAGCCTGTGCAATCTCCTGCAGTCTTTGATTTATGTTTTAGGTGGAAAGACGCACCAATTTAGGACACTACCTTGATGGAATTTTGTAAAGGCGTTTGCCTCTGATACTTAATGTGTTGGGGCTCAAGAAAAGTTTCCCTCTTTGGTGGTGAAAAAAGCCTGCAAACTACCATTGTTTTTATGAAGGAATGTTGGGGGTGAGTATAGAGTGGAAGAGATTTTCTAAGTAGCAAAATATAAAAATAAAATGAACATCAGTATTCTGCTTTTCAGAACTCCTTACTTTATTCCCCGACGGTTGCCTAGAAACTTTGTTTGTATGTATTTATAAAGAAATAAGTGATGAACTTAGGCTGAGAAACCCACATGAAAAGCGTGCCACTCTCAGCTCTGAGATGCCGTGTTTGGTCTAGGAGGCTGAGAGGCCATGCTTGACTCATTCTCTTGCTTCCAGACTATCTTTTCAACTTGCTGAAATGGAAAAGTTAAAACACACAAATACACAAACATATGTATGTATATATATATGCTTTTTTAACAGAAATTTGAAGCAAATCAGAGTTCTTCCTTACTAAGCTGCTTTTAAAAGTTGGCAATGAACCATTATTGCTAACAGGCCTTCCTTTATTCTTAGAAGTGCTTGCAAACTCTCCTAGCACCTCAGCATAATTAATGTGGTGCAGAGCATGGGAGACACAATGCAGAGGTGACTGGTCATCCGATTTCTGCTTGTCATCTCCCTTGGCTCAGCTCAGCTCAGTTGCTCAGGCAGATGAAGGCCAAGAGATGGCGAGGGACTAGTGAGGCCCTGGATTTGCATCAAATGACTCACAGGTCAAAACCAGATTTTTCAAGCCTTGCTTTGGCTGAAAAAGTCCTAATTTCCCTGTGCCTCACATCCTGCTCTGTTCTCATGGAAAATAACATCAAAAGAAATGTACATTGATTAATTTCCCTGGCTTACTCTTTTCCTTTTTTCTTCTGATTCTCAGAAGTTTCTCTTTTTCCCTCGCATAAGCCTGCAGTTAATTTAGCATTTGAAATGTGAGTTTCTATAACAAACTCCCATGAAGGCTACATAGCCATGTTTGGTTTTGCTGTTCTCTAGAAATCCCCTTCTGGTTTTTGTTAATATTTAGAACAAAAAAGACAGATGGGGACGGGGGAAGGGATTTTCCAGTGTGTTTCCAAAACAGCCAATTCTAGACAAACATCAAGGCAAGATATTCTAATATTGCAGCAACAGCTTTCCAGGCACCAAAACCAAGTCAGAATAACTTTAAGAAAAATTGCTGACAACATGATCATTGCCTTTGCCTCCTAGAGAAATCAGGATTTTCCAAGCTGTCTAAAAGACTATGAGCTTTTTTCTGTGCCTTTAGAGATCGCCAAATTTCAGTCCTCATGACATGCCAGGGTTTCTAGAGGAGAGCAAGGCCACAAGACTTCATGTGTCAAGCTTAAGATCAAGAAATCGCTTATTGCATGTGTGATAACTGCTTTGTATTATGTGCCTGGACTACAGTACGCTCACCTACTCATTCATTCATTCACTCTAATGTTTAACAATGAATATGACAGGCAGGATTTCTGTTCTAATAGAATTTACAGGCTAGTGTGAAAGGTGATGGGAGACTATAGGCAGACATTGAGAAGTGCCTACAAGCGCTCTTAGTTTTACAGAGAAGTGAAGTGAAGTGAAAGTTGCTCAGTTGTGTATGACTCTTTGTGACCCCATGGACGACACAGTCCATGGAATTCTCCAAGCCAGAATACTGGAGTGGGTACCCTTTCCCTTCTCCAGGGATGTTCCCAACCCAGGGATCGAACCCAGGTCTCCTGCATTGCAGGTGGATTCTTTACCAGCTGAGCCACCAGGGAAGGCCTTTACAGAGAAGAGGTTGGTGCTATTTATTAGCTAAATAGCTATTTATTTATTAGAACTATCTAGCCTGGGAGGGTGTGGAAGTTTGCTGCAAAGATAGCCACCAGCTTTTCCTTCCAACCGTCTCAGCACTTGTCACTTCAAGAAATGGAGTCCATTTTCCCTCCACCTTGATCTGTGCTGGCCCTGGGACTTGCTGTAACCAGTAGAAAAAGGCAGAAAAGACACCACATGACTTCCAAGCATACTCCTTGGGGTGCCTGGCACATTCCACTTTCCCTTTTACTGCATGTGTGATAACTGCTTTGTGTCATGTGTCTGGACTCCTCTTAGAAACCAACCACCGCATGAAGAGCTCCAGCTAGAGAAATCTTATGGGGAGAGATTGAGTCCCAGCTGCGCATGTCAGTTGAGGTGCCTGACGTGTGAGTGAAGCCACCTGGGGTCCCCCACCCTCAGCCGAGCTAGTCCAGGCCACATGACACAGAAGTGAGCTGTCCCCCCCTTGACACCCATCTCCACAGACTCAAGAACAAATGCATGCTGGTGCTTTTAAGCCCCTCATTTTTGAGGGGGCTTGTTCTGCATAAAAGATAACTGAAACAGAGGGCCAAGGGGGTTTTCTGGTGGGAATTCTATTGTAGCTAAGATTTGAAAAGTGGGTACTGGCTTCCCCAGTGGCTCAGCAGTGAAGAATCTGCCCGCAGTGCAGCAGACGCAGGAAATGTGGGTTCGATCCCCAGGTTGGGAAGATCTCCTGGAGGAGGGCATGGCAACCCACTCCAGTATTCCTCTCTGGAAAATCTTATGGACAGAGGAGCCTGGTGGGCTAGAGTCCATAGGGTCTCAGAGAGTCAACTGAGTGACTTTGCACAAGCACAAAGAGTAAGTAGAAGGGGCTGATGCTCCAGGAAGATGGAGCAACGCATAAAGACCCAAAGCTGGAGAAGCATGGCACTGTCAAGAACTGGAAGAAGCCCAGTGCAGCCAGCATGCAGGGAACCTGGGGGAGAGTAGTTAGTGTGGAGGCTGGAGGGGAGACAAGGGCCAGACGGTACAAGGCTTGTGAGAAGAGACCGCACGTGCCTTGCCTTCATCCCAGATAGTTAACAGAGCAAATATGAAAGTAAGTACTCTGCCCAGAGGGGAAAACTCCAGTCCATGGACCTTGCTAGTTATATCGTAGACAGAGCTGATTACAAGTAAGGTCTGAAGAGAAAGAGAAGATTTACTTATCCAAGAAATAGCTGGTGAGCACCAGTCACCTTCATTGTGGAAGAAAGAACTCATGTACATGCCTGCCAAACATAGTCAGTGACATGCACATAAAAAAAGTCAGCCTTACACACACCCACACGTGCACACACATAGACACACCCTCCAAAATCCAGGGGAATTTTCATGTCAGGCAAGCCTGTGTCGCCTCGGAAAAGTCACTTAATTTCACTGAGCTTTATTTACAATCGTGGAATAACAAGACTCCATCCATAGATTATTGGGAGTCTCAAGCAAGAAAAATGTATATAAAACACCTAATAAAATACATGAGACGTGCTAAAAATGTGATAGCAAATTAAAAGAGAAAATGTGTGACTACAGTTCCAAGCAAGACAAGGCATATCTAGTGATACAGCCAGAGAAGACGATGGCACCCGCTCTAGTACTGATGCCCGGAAAATCCCATGGAAGGAGGAGCCTGGTGGGCTGCAGTCCATGGGGGTCGCTAAGGTCGTGTCTGACCCTTAGCGACTTCACTTTCACTTTTCAGTTTCATGCATTGGAGAAGGAAATGGCAGCCCACTCCAGTGTTCTTGCCTGGAGAATCTCAGGGACGGGGGAGCCTAGTGGGCTGCCGTCTGTGGGGTCACACAGATTCGGGCACGACTGAAACGACTTAGCAGCAGCAGCAGCAGCAGCAGCAGCAGTGACATAGCAGAAGTGGAATTCAACATTTAAAACAACACAAAGTGCCTTTCTTTTGCTTTCTTTATCATTTTTGTCAGAAAATCTGTTTATGTCCGTGGGTGTAGACCACCATGAGAAAAAAACGACAGTCTGCGTTCCCAGTCTCAATGACATGATAGGAAATCAGTACCATATACTTGGTGTTTATCATCTACCAGGCACTTTGCATACATGAAGTCATTTTACTTCCCCAGCAATCTCCAATAAAAGGTATTAACTCTCCCATTTTGCAGGTGTGGAAATTGAGGGTCAGAGGCATGACCTCTTCCCTGATGCTAGGTCTCACAACCAGAATGTGCCAGACTTTGAACTCACACCCACGTGTGCCTGACTCCAAAGCCTGTGCTCTCTGCTGCAGGCCAAATCCCCTCTTTTGGGGGGCATACCTGTTTTTAGGTATGTGGTTTAGATAGTGTGGTTTCTGAAGGGAATCGTTCCAGTTTAAAAGTTAATGGGATCTCCCCAGGGGCCTGCAGTGTCTCTTTAAGGACCACCCTAAGTCAGTGGCTTTTTTTTTTTTTTAAGCAACTGATACATCAAAAGACATAAACCCGAGGGAAGCAGATCATTTCTTGGGAAGGGGATTATTCTTCGGCACAATTAATACGGTTAGTTTATCACTGGAGATTGTGCTTGAGAAACAAACTAAGATGAGATCTTCCAGTAATCACCACCACCTCACTGTCCACTTATTTTTAACATTACTGTTCTATTTTAAAGGCGTTCAAATTGCCTAAGGATCAACGGAGATGATCTTGAAGGGCCATATTGGCTCCAGAATTCAGTTATCTCACAAGCTCTGCTATACTGGGTTCCTTAAGAAAGGTGGAGATGCCCACACACAGGACTCTTAACAGCTCTCGTCTTGAGTTTGGGCTCACGCATATCTGAGAATGGAGAGTCTCTAACACAGTTCAGGCTAAATGACTTCTTCCAAGGAAGGAGAGGAATAAACATGTATTAAAGTTTTGTGCCAAGGAATAGACAAAGAATTTCCCCCTATCAAGGCTAAATTTGACCAAATGCAGTTTAAGAAAAATTCCATCTTCATCATTGGTGTTTTTTTAGTGGAAAAATAGAGGCTGAGGTGGGTAGAGAGTCATTCATCTGTTTGTCAAAATACTTGAGTAGCTTGAGATGTGACATGCAGACAAAGCTTGGGAGAATTACAGAAGAGAGCTAGGTAAATAGCAAAGAAAACATTTCAGTGCTACAGTGAGATCTCCCAGACACACCTCAGAAAAGAAGGGAATATTCAGCCATGCTGAGGGCGGAGGACAGTGTAAATGGGCTTTGTAAGGGCACCAGAAAGGTGGCTAAAGCCAGGGGACAAGACAACAGCCAGGAGAGATGACCAAAGTAATAGGTGTGATAATGACTATAGCTTTCCTACCAGGAGCCTGAACCACGAACATCAGTCGGCCCCTGTGGTATGAACAGGAAATCATGACATTGTTTGCGGCAACACGAATGCAACTAGGGATGATCACACTAAGGAAAGTAACTCAGAAAGGGAAAGACAAATACTACATAATATCACTTACACGCGGAATCTATGACACAAATGAACATATCTACAGAACAGAAGCAGACTCACAGACATAGAGAACAAATTGTGGTTGCCAAGGGGTGGACGGTCGGGGGAGAGAAGTATTGGGAGTTTGGGATGAGCAGACGCAACCCCTTATATATAGAGGATGGATAGATAACAAGATTGTATTGCACAGCATAGGGAATCTATTCAATATCCTGTTAAAAATCATAAAGGAAAAGATGAAAAAGAATATATATGTGTAACTGAGTAGCTTTGCTTTACGGCAGAAATTAACACAACAGTGTAAATCAACTATACAGTAAATTTATTTTAAAAAAAGAAAGAATGGCATAAACAATTTCCTTCCTGAATACTAGGAACGAACACAAAATTACCGTCAGGCAGTGCAAGGATTAGTCACACAAAGCTTAATCCTACAATTAACACTGAAGTCAAAAGCTGAAGGAAATTAGAAGAGCATCAATCAGAGCCCCTGGGACGCTGAGAGGCTCCGGAGAGGCGACGACAGTTGCCGGGAACAGTCGACAGATGGAGCTGGGGGGCTGCAAACCCCGTGGATTTCAGCGGGGAGCGGCGGGGCGTGTGTGCAGAGGCCGGGCTCCCCGCGGTGGCAATCACACTTCATCAGACGTACACACACCCCTCCCACCCTGCTCACGCGGCCGGAGGACTCCGACCGGAGCCCAAGTAGAGCGTGGGCAGCTGACTGCACAGGGATGTGCGTGGGTCCGACGTGGGCGCTGACGCAGCCCCAGGACAAAGCGGCCCTTTTGCTGCCTTCAGCCCAGAGGATGTGTTGTCATAGAGACCCAGAGGCTGCCTGCACCTCACGGGGAACCGGCTTTGGAGACAGCGGGTGTCTGTCTCTTATTTTATTTCATTTACTTACTTGTGTACCTCTCACTTAGGAACAATCTCTTCTGTCCAGAACCGGCATTTTCTCAAAGAAAATGTTTCTGCCCGTAAATGGAAAGAAATATCAGCTAGAAATGTCCCCACCGTGGTGCCTGACATAATCAACATGACCTGGGGCCCCAGAGACCAGCCTAAAATCTGGGGGCAGGCTTCGGTAGGAGAGGAGGACAGCCACTCTGGGTTCCTGAGCGGTTCCCCGGGCTGCACGGGGCTTAAGCTCCCTGAAGCTGGGGACCACTCTGTCTGATCTGACTTACGGTGTTAGCTGCTCTAGCCCTGACATTGTGCCTGGCACACAGTGTGTGCGCAATATCTGACTCTGGGCCGCATTAATCAAATAAATGAAGCTTTCAGCATACAGATCTATACTTAAATCCTGACTCTTAAATCCTGTCAGGGACAATGTTCCGGGCAAGATATTTGACCTCCTCTTGGCCATTAGTTCTTCAAAAATAATGCGCTGTGTTTGTCACTATATTCACAGTGTCTGAAAAAAGACAGGTGCTGGATAAATCTTTTGTGGAAATGAGACTCTGCACCTCAGTTTGCTCATCTGTAGAAGTACCATGATATCTACCCAGAAGGATTAACTCTATGAAGATTAAATGAGGTGATGTATTTAAAGTTCCTGGCACATAAGAAGTGCTGAATAAAGATATGGTAACTTAACAGTTTTTGTTGGCAAACATCTCCACTGCCCTCTGTTACCTTATTCCAGGTACCCCTCAAATGTGAATCTGTCTGCATTCTACCTGTCTTCTCCTATACACCCTCAAACATCTTCGTTTGCACTTAGAGCCATTGGCGGGGTGTCCCGACGGGGACACCCTGACCAGCGATCATTATCCACTTCCACACATCATCCACTTCCGCACAAAGCTGAAGAACTGCCACTAGCAACCCGAGACAGAGCAGCCGCCAGTGCTCAACTGGAAAGCAGCTGGCTTCCTGGGAGGCAGGCCCGTTCCCAACCGTCTCTTCAGCCCAGATGGGGCCCAGAGGGAGAACGCTACAGTCTAGGCTCAACCTCTGGACAGAGCCGCAGTACTAAGTCTCAGGGGCCTCGCTGGTTGGAAAGATGCTCCCAAAGCTGACCCTGGCCACAGCCTCTTTGAATTTTACTTGGGAAAGCTGCTAATGGGGGTTTTCCATTTCAGAATTGGAAATCATATATTCAAATCTATAGGGGATATATGATTCTAGAAGCTTCATGGAAGGTCAAAACCTCAGGACCATCTAGAAGCTTCCAAAAGGCAGACATCTGCAACTCTAGATGAGAGAAGACCATCCCCCCTTCCCCCCCACCGTCCCAAGGTGCTTAAAAGCAGCTTGGCTTGGAGACTTCTGGAGGAGCCAGCCAATTCTGTGTTTCTATAAGATGATGGCACAGAGAAAACCCAACAGCAACATGACCCCTTGAAGATTGTTCTTCTGGTTGGATGGGATTGGAGGAGAAGAATCTTTTAGGAAAGAGATAATCTGGATGACCCTGCAATTGTATAATATGATTGTTCTTATCAATTTTATATTTGCATTGCTTACAACTCTGTCAATCAAGTAGACCAGATGCTTTAAAATTCCACATTACACATGGAAAAACTGATATTTAGAAGGTCAGCTAATTTTCCAGGCTTGCATTTAGTTTGTAGGCAGACCTGAAATTTGTTTCCCTCTACAATGCTTCTGAATGAACTATTCAGCCTCCCAGCTCCCACCTGTACTTGGAAGAAGGTGACTATCATGATGACATCTGTCCTCTCCCCCCATGACAGAAACACATAGATTGCTGTGGTTCAGACCTTTCTTATAATGAAATGTCTTTCCAAATGTTTTCAGAAACACTCAGAAAGCACAACTTATGTAAATTATATTTGAATCTATTCCCTTTCAACTTCTTTTTTTTTCAACTTCTAATAATTAATTTCAAATATACAACCGTTATTTGACCTGAATTTGTCTTCTGAAATATATATGAAGAAATGTCATCTTAGAAAATAATTTCCTCTTAAAAAATTATCTGAAAAGTTGTCCCTTATAATTTGAAACAATTTGGCCCAAGAATGAGTTTTGGGATGGATATGGGGTACTTCCTCTCCTAAAATACATTTCTTAAAATTCATACACATTTACTTACTTGTCAGTTTTGATGTACACATGATGAATTTAGCTTTGACTGACTTGATTGTTTGATTGGTTTATCGTCTGGGTAATTTGCAAAGTGAGGTTATAATCACCTCTATTTAGAAATAATGTCTCTCAGTGTCAGCTTCTTCACTCTTGTTTCTTGAGCACTTTTAAAAAAAGATTTATTTATTTATTTTTGGTTGCACTGGGTCTTTATGGCTGCACATGAGCTTTCTTCAGTTGCAAAACTGGCAATACCACAGTCTCTACTGTTGGAACAAGAGTATTTGAGAGGCAGCAGTGGATATCTGGAAGGTTTATAGGCTTTGGAATTAGACCTAACTTTGACACCAAACTTGATTCATTCGAAAAATCATCCTATCCTGTATGCCCAGCATTGCTATCTCAGTTCAGTTCAGTTCAGTCGCTCAGTCGTATCCAACTCTGTGACCCCATGAACTGCAGCATGCCAGGCCTCCCTGTCCATCACCAACTCCCGGAGTCCACCTGTGTCATTGAATCAGTGATACCATTCAACCATCTCATCCTCTGTCATCCCCTTCTCCTCCAGCCCTCAATCTTTCCCAGCATCAGGGTCTTTTCCAAAGAGTCAGCTCTCCGCATTAGGTGGCCAAAGTACTGGAGTTTCAGCTTCAACATCAGTCCTTCCAATGAACACTCAGGACTGATCTCCTTTAGAATGGACTGGTTGGATCTCCTTGCAGTCCGAGGGACTCTCAAGAGTCTTCTCCAACACCACCGTTTAAATGCATCAATTCTTCGGCGCTCAGCTTTCTTCACAGTCCAACTCTCACATCCATAAATGACTACTGGAAAAATCATAGTTTTGACTAGATGGACCTTTGTTGGCAAAGTAATGTCTCTGCTTTTGAATATGCTGTCTAGGTTGGTCATAACTTTCCTTCCAAGGAGTAAGTGTTAGTGTTAGTCGTTCAGTCATGCCCAACTCTTTGTGACCAAGGAGTAACCATCTTTTAATTTCATGGCTGCAATCACCATCCGCAGTGATTTTGGAGCCCAGAAAAATAAAGTCAGCCACTGTTTGCACTGTTTCCCCATCTATTTGCCATGAAGTGATGGGACCAGATGCTGTTATCTTAGTTTTCTGAATGTTGAGCATTGCTATCTATGTAGGCATAAATGACGATGAATAGAACTCATGGGTCCTACCCTTGTGAAACTTATAGTCCAGTAACTTGACTCACTGTGTGTCTTTATGCAAGTTTCAGTACTTCCCTGAAAAAGTGAAAGTGTTAGTTGTTCAGTTGTGTCTGACTCTTTGTGACCCCATGAACTGTAGCCTGTCAAGCAGTACCTCCCTGAGCTCCATTTAAACTGTATATTATGTAATTTAGTAATGGATAGTAAAAAACTACAATAAGGAAAGATGTTTTCTTCACAAGACCGTGGTGAAAGGCTGTTTAAATAGCGTGAAGAATCTGGTTCGTGGCTTCCCTGATGGCTCCGTGGTAAAGAATCCACCTGCCAATGCAGGAGATGTGGGTTCAATCCTTGGTCAGGAAGACCCCCTGGTGCAGGAAAAGGCAACCCACTCTAGTATTCTTGCCTGGGAAATCCCATGGACAGAGGAGCCTGGTGGGTTACAGTCCACAGGGTCGCAAAGAGTCAGACGTGACTTAGCAACTAAACAACAGTCAAGTAAATGTTTCTATTTGTCCTACTTAATTAATCAAATCAAGTCCAGCAGCAGAGGGCAGCAGAATCACTTCCGACCTTTGCAGCCTCAATTAAACCCTTGCAACCTGGGCTTGCCCTTACCAGGCTGCTCACTCAGCTCTCCCTTACAACTTGGCCATCTGGCATTTCTTTCCTTCTTTCTTTTTTTTAATTTTATTGAAGGAGAGTTGATTTGCAATGTTGTATTAATTTCTGTAGAGAAGGCAATGGCAACCCACTCCAGCACTTACCTGGAAAATCCCATGGACAGAGGAGCCCGGTAGGCTACAGTCCATGAGGTTGTGAAGAGTCGGACACGACTGAGCGGCTTCCCTTTCACTTTGCACTTCCATGCATTGGAGAAGGAAATGGCGACCCACTCCAGTGTTCTTGCCTGGAGGATCCCAGGGACAGAGGAGCCTGGTGGGCTGCTGTCTTTAGGGTTGCACAGAGTCGGACACGACTGAAGCGACTTAGCATGCATGCATTAATTTCTGTTCTACAGCAAAGTGATTCAGATAGACATATATATATGTATATATAATACACATGCATGTATATTCTTTTTCATATTCTTTTACACTGTGGTTTACACAAGATATCCTGCACTGTACAATAGGACCTTGTTGATTATCCATCCTGTATATACTGGTTTACATCCGCGACTCCCAAACTCCCAATTCTGCCCTGCCTGCCCCTCCTCCCACCTTGGCAACCACAAGCCTGTTCTCTGTGTCAGCCAGCTTTTCCTGTGCGCCATCCTCTTCAGTTTTGCCAGAGCACTCTGGGTTACTGACCACAGCCTCCTCCTTGAACCCCCCTCCTTTGGCTTCCCAATTCTCTGCTTTCTTTCCCAGTGCCTTCCTGTTCCCCAGCTCCTTTCCCTCCTTCTCTGCTCCTCTTTATGAACACCATCTCCATGCACACGCTGCCGACTGGCCTGACGTTTCTTTAGTCTGTCATCCAGTCCCAACTGTCCATCCTCTGTTCAGGCTGGCCTCCAGCCAAAAATTCCAGCAATTCTACCATCTTCTCCTCACAGGGGCCTCCTCCTCTTACCTTTTGGTTTCTGTTTATGAGAAAGTTGCAGTTGAATCTTTCGGGACCCTTCCCATCCCTCAGTTCCCATCGACAAACACTGATCGATGCTGATTTGGCCCAGTATCCTCAGTCTGTGCCCCCTCTCTTCCCCATCACCTTTGTGCACATCTCATGTTGATTACTCAGACTACAGCAACAGCCTCCCAAATGGGCCCCTGCTCCATCTTCCTCAATCTCTCCTCACTTTTGTTACTAGACTCAACTCTCTTCCTAAAGCGCATCTCTGATCTCCTTGCTCAGAAAACATTATGGACTCCCCAAGGCATACAAAGTAATAGCCAGTTTCCTCAGTCCGGCACCTGTGAACCTCTTTACAATCTGACTCCTGCTGATGTTTCTGTTTTACCTCTTTGGGGCTCTTTAACCTCTTCCCCACACCCCTGCAGGTTGTGTCCCGTGGGGGAGATCAACACTGATCAATGACCACAGAAGCATGCATCTGTAAATTAGGATACGGGCTCTCAATGCAGAGAGGATGTTATCAAGGCATAAAGCTAAGAGCCTCTGAATTCAGAGAGCTGACCAAAGCTTGGAGAGATGTGGACAAAGGGGATGGAGAAGGAAACAGCAGCCCAGTCCAGTGTTCTTGCCTGGAGAATCCTGTGGACGGAGGAGCCTGGTGGGCTGCTGTCCGTAGCATCACAGAGTTGGACACGGCTGAAGCGACTTAGCAGCAGCAGCAGCAGCAGAACAAATGGGATAGAATGTAGGGTGTGACCGGAGAGAAGTTAGGGTCATCTACTCAGGGTTTTAAGGAGACTCGATGGCCAATTTTGTTAAGAGTGGGAAGCTATTAGATACTTTTAAATGGTATGGGTGATATCATCATCTCAATTTTAAAAGATGACTCTGCAGCAGGTAATCTCCTCCACACAGGGGATGTTGTCTTTAGCTTCTGATAGCCCCCAGAGAACCTGTAAACAGGGTCTTCCATAAGTCGTGTCCTACTCTCTGCGACCTCATGGACAGCAGCTCGCCAAGCTCCTCTGTCCCTGGGATTCTCCAGCAAGAACACTATAGGGGGTTGCCACTCCCTTCTCCAGGGGATCTTCCTGACCCAGGGACTGAACCCATAAGGAGCTGCTGAATGAACACTTGGACCAGAGGAATGAAAGCAGTCATAAAGGAAGAGGGGGAGGCGACAAGAAGAGGGAACAAGAGGAAGCCAGTTAAACTGACTGGAGAGGGGGGACCGCCATTTTCAGATTTACATTTAAAACAATGAGATACTTTTACAGAAATATTCTAAGTGTGGGCTGCCATTTCATAGCTGTCACCACAAGTTGACAGAAACCCTGTTGAAATTTGGCTTTGGAATTGCCTTCAGAGGCTGTTTATCAATTATACACTTTAAACCGCATTGCCTTTATTGTCAAATTTGATTACAACCTTTGTATTTCCAAGTTTTCCCCATGCCTCTGTTTCTTTATATTTGCCTTCTTATATTGTTTTCTTAAATTTTAAATTATATGCCTCTTCATGTTGTTTATTTGGATTGCCAACTTCTAGAAGACAGAGTCTCGGAGAAGCCAATGGCACTCCACTCCAGTACTCTTGCCTGGAAAATCCCATGGATGGAGGAGCCTGGTGGGCTGCAGTCCATGGGGTCGTGAAGAGTCGGACACGACTGAGCGACTTCACTTTCACGCACTGGAGAAGGAAATGGCAACCCACTCCAGTGTTCTTGCCTGGAGAATCCCAGGGACAGGGGAGCCTGGTGGGCTGCTGTCTATAGGGTCACACAGAGTCGGACACGACTAAAATGACTTAGCAGCAGCAGCAGAAGACAGAGTCTAGATGTTTAAATAAATTTTAAGAAGAAAAGCAGCTGTTACAGAGCTGGATGCCCTGTGGGGGCTTCTCTCATTTATTGTCAGGGAAGAGGGTGTAGTGGGAAGGCGTAGGGAGTGATGGGTTGAAAGGGGGACTGGAATCAGGGCAGTAGAAGGAGGCGCCTGCCTTTCTTCTTTCTCCTTTTTCCAGTACAGAGGATGCTGACTTTAAAATACATATATCAACGTGGAGAAGTTTCTTCATAAGGAGAGCATCATGTACGGATCAAGCCTGGGCACTGCAGTCAGAATGCCTGGATTTCAGTTCAGACAGCATCGCTTACTAGCTGAGGGGCCTTGGGCAACTGACGTATCCTCTCCAGGTTTCAATTTTCTCATCTGTTCAATGGGCTGATAATACCAGCTATCTCATATGGTTAATTAAAGCTTAAGTATGGAAGGTACTCAGAGAAGGCCTGGCCTGCAGGAAGCACTCAGTACTTCTCAGCTGTTTTTCCTGTTACTGTTCATAAGCAAGAGTGTGCCTGTGTTTGTACTTTCTCGTGTTTTAAGATTCTTTGTTCCAAAATATTTGAAATTGCAATTATGAACTTTGATGCACATTTTCCATGTATTCTTCTACAGACTTTATTTTGATGGTTCACAGAAATATAATTAGCGTCATGCAAATATTTTGGTTAGGGCTAAAAGCACCTTCAATATTTAGCACAAAGAACAAAACGCTTAAAAATCATCATGTTTTGAAAGCTACATGTGAGAGCTCTGTGGATAAATCCCCTAACAAGTGAGAGATTTTGAATAAACAGTAATTATGTAGCAAAAATCTAAGTAACAGCTGCAGGGAATGTTGAAACAAACAGAGCCTGGAGGTTTGTGTACGTGAAGGATATAACCTGGTGAAATAATTTATTATCTGGAACCAGAGAATCCCTATGCATCTAACCCTATGCATATCATCTGTATAGGAAATTTTAGGAATGAAAATACTTCCATGTCACCTTGAAACATTTATTGCTAAAATGTTTACTTTTCAAAGTAGTGTGATGTTAGCCAGCTGGGGACTTCTGGTATAGTGATGGTTAAACATACATATATTTCTTTAATATTGTCAGAGTTTCCTAGCCTGAATATGGCAGCGATTTTCCATTTCCTCACTGAACAGAATTTTTTGCAAGTCAGCAGTTTAAGTAAATGATGAGACAACAAAGAGGAGAGAACGAAGAGAGAGAGAAGGAGAGTAGCCTGTTGAGTAAGAGATGAAAAACTATGGAGTTGAGCACCAGTAAGTATAAAAATTAAGTAAAGATCTTGCATATGTCTGTACTGTGAATTTTTCCTAGTTGAAAATAACCCACAAAGGCATCAAGATGACCTGTGACCAGAAACTGAATCGTCTTTGCATGACATCAACATGACCCCTCGTGCAGGTCCTCAGGAAGCAGAGTGGAACCCCCAGCCCAGATCCGAGAGGACAAGCTGAGGACCTTTCCATCCGTGTGCCTGAGGAGATCTTGATACAGTCAGAAATCACACAGCCTTCTTTCCTACATAGTTCTTTCTGGTTATTCCTACTCCAAGAACTGAGAAGTGCACAATATATCCCATTTTAACTGCTCTTTATAGAAATACACTTGTCAGAGTCCATCAAAGCCAAGGACAGTGTAAAAAATGGAGAAAGTTTCCAATGGGGGATAGTCATGGAAATCCCCCCAATGAGGAAATTGTAAACAGATTTTCCATATGACTCATTCTTTAAGAATTTGCTCCGTGTATGCAGTCCTACTTTCGGCCAGCTCCAAAGAAAATGGCCTCTCACCCTTCACTCATTCACCAAAAATCAAACAGGAAGAGATAAATAATCCTTCCACAGTGTCCCAATAAATCCTTAAGGATTGTCTTTTTATTTTCAACTTGATGTATTAATCAAGTGTCAGTTGAAAATATATTAAAAAGTGAAATGATTTTATTTCCACTACAGCTTAGGTTGCAGTGGAATACAATGGTAAAACATGTTTGTGAAGTGTTGGGCTGTACCACTGTATTTCTTCTGACATAGCAGTATTATAGGGTTTTATTTTTGCACCATTTTAGAGATGGGTAAAAATAAGACTCAGAGATTTAAGAGCTTTATAGAAGAGTCAGAAACAGCCCATTGCTCTATATTGTAAATCACCCCATTTTGAATGAAATTGCCTGATTCACAGAGAAGTTTCATGTTCACTAGGTAAAAGAGATGAAGAAGGGGTGGGGTTGGAGGAGGGAGAAAATTTTTTTAAAAAATAGGAAAAGGAGAAAGGGAAGAAGAAGAAAAAAAGAGCTAAGTTATTTTTCTCTTCACTCATTTTCCCAGTTCTAAGTCAGAGCCTGGTACCTCAGGTAGAAGGGGTGTGCGGAGCTAAACCTGTGCCATCTGCTGCTGCTGCTGCTAAGTCGCTTCAGTCGTGTCCGACTCTGTGCGACCCCATAGACGGCAGCCCACCAGGCTCCCCCGTCCCTGGGATTCTCCAGGCAAGAACACTGGGGTGGGTTGCCATTTCCTTCTCCAGTACATGAAAGTGGAAAGTGAAAGTGAAGTTGCTCAGTTGTTTCCGCCTCTCAGCGACCCCATGGACTGCAACCTAAAGTCCATGGGATTTTCCAGGCAGGAGTACTGGAGTGGGGTGCCATTGCCCTCTCCTGTACCATCTGAGTGCCCAACAAATTAATTGAAGGGTATTTACACTGAGCTGTCATTGTGCTGTAGACTGAGCTAGGAGGAAGGGTGGGTTTGATTTATTCACTATTTATAGCAGTGAAAACAAGTTGAGTGAAATTAAAGCAGACTTACAGTCTGTTGATTTGTTCTTGGCCAGCAAGGACCATGTGCCTGTCAGATTTACTCAGCTCTTACTACTGCGATTGCACAAAAGTTTAGGCAGTGCAGAGTGTTTTTGCATTTTTTCCCCAAAGTAATAAACTATAGATATTCTGAGTTATTGGTGTATTTGGATAGCAGATTTCAAATGTAAATACAAGAGAAAGCACCAGGCAGTTTGTTTTTCAACGAAAAGAAAATAATGATTAGCAACAGATAAAGGATTGTTTTTTAAAAATCTCTTTTCCTTTGGTATTCTATAGTTTGATTATAGTACGTTTGAGGGTGAGTGTATTGTTATTCACACAGTTGGCAAGTTGTTGGGCTTTTTGAATCTATGGATTCATGTCTTTCATCAGTTTTGTAAGCTCAGCATGATCTATTCAGATAGCTTCTTTCCTACATTTTCTCTGTTTTTCCTATCTGCAATTCCTAACAGACTTTTGTGGAACACCGCTTTGTCTTCCGCGTCTCAATGTTTTTGTACTTTTCATCTCTTTGTCTTCCTCGGTTGATGGGCTTTAGGTGATTTCCTCAGATCAGTCTTTCAGATCAACAATTCTCTTTTTTTTTCTTCTGTGACTTGTCTGTTGTTAATATGTCCATTAAATTTTAAAATGTATACATATTCTGTAGTTTTAAAATTTGAAATAATTTTCATTTTAAAATAATTATAGAATCATCAGTTGCAAAAATAGTACAGAGAGTTCATGAATACCTATGTTCAGCTTTCCCCAATGGTGACTTATTAAACAACAAGAGTGGATTATGGAAGGAGTTGATTGGCACAATACTATCAAATAAAGAACAGATTTCACAAGTGTTTGCATATACTCATATTTTAAGGTGTTTATGTATAAAACTGTGACATGTATCTCAAGGTAGGTTCATATAACCAGCATTACAGGCTTGTTCCATCACCATGAAGGAACTCCCTCATGCTGCCTCTTATAGTCTCACATCCCTTCCGCCTTCTCTTAAATCTGAATATCCGCTGATCTGCTCTCTATCTCTCTAATTTTGTCATTTTGAGAATTTTATATAAATGGAGCTGTACAGTTTATAATCCTTTGAAACTGGCTTTCTTCACTCCATATAATGTCTAGGTTGTTGCTGTTGTTCAGATGCTATGTCTTTCTCTTTGCTACCTGATGGACTGCAGCATACCAGGCTTCCTGTTCTTCACTATTCCTGGAGCTTGCTCAAATTTATGTCCATTGAGTCAGTGATGCTATCTAACCATCTATTCTCTGCTGCCCTCTTCTCTTTTTTGCCTTCAATCTTTCCCAGCATCAAGGTCTTTTCCAGTGAGTAAGCTCTTTGCATCAGGTGACCAAAGTATAGAACTTCAGCTTCAGCATCAGTCCTTCCAATGAATATTCTGGGTTGATTTCCTTTAGGATTGACTGGTTTGATCTCCTTGCAGTCCAGGGGGCTTTCAAGAGTCTTCTCCAGCACCATGATCCAAAAGCATCAATTCTTCAGTGTTCAGCTTTCTTTATAGTCCAACTCCTACATTCATACATGACTACTGGGAACAAAACATTTGATTATATGGACCTTTGTTGGCAAACTGACGTCTCTGCTTTTAAATATACTGTCTAGGTTTGTTATAGCTTTTCTTCCAAAGAGCAAGTATCTTTTAATTTCATGGTTGCAGTCACTGTCCTCAGGGATTTTGGAGCCCAAGAAAATAAAATCTGTCACTGTTTCCCCTTTCTCCCCATCTGTGTGCCATGAAGTGATGGGATGGGAACAGATGCCATGATCTTTGTTTTTTGAATGTTGAGTTTTAAGGCAGCTTTTTCACTCTCTTCTTTTATCCTCATCAAGAGGCTCTTTTAGTTCCTCTTCACTTTCTGCCATTAGAGTGATTATCATCTGTGTATCTGAGGTTGGTGATATTTCTTCCAGCTATCTTGATTCCAACTTGTGATTCATCCAGCCCAGAATTTCATATGATGTACTCTGCATAGAAGTTAAATAAACAAGGTGACAATATACAGCCTTGCTGAGCTCCTTTCCCAGTTTTAACCAGTCAATTGTTCCATGTAAGATTCTAACTATTACTTCTTGACTCACATACAGGTTTCTCAGCAGACAGGTAACGTGGTCTGGTAGTCCCATCTCTTTAAGAATTTTCCAGTTTATTGTGATCCACATGGTCAAAGGCCTTACCATAGTCAATGAAGCAGAAGTAGATGTTTTTCTGGAATTCTCTGCTTTCTCTATGATCCAAGGAATGTTGGCAATTTGATCTCTGGTTCTCTGCCTTTTCTAAACCCAGCTTGTACATCTGGAAATTCTCAGTTCACATACTGCTAAAGCTTAGCTCGAAGGATATTGAGCATAACTTTACTAGTATGCAAAATGAGTGCAATTGTCTGATGGTTTAAACATTCTTTGACACTACCCTTCTTGGGATTGTAATGAAAACTGACCTTTTCCAGTCCTGTGGGCACTGCTGAGTTTTCCAAATTTGCTGACATATTGAGTGCAGCATTTTAACAGCATCATCTTTTAGGATTTGAAAGAGCTCAGCTGGAATTCCATCACCTCCACTAGCCTTGTTTATACTAATGCTTAAAATCCACTTGACTTCAAACTCCAGAATGTCTGGCTCTAGATGAGTAACCACACCAACCTGGTTATCCTGGCCATTAAGACTTGTTGTATAGTTCTTTTGTGCATTCTTGCTACCTCTTCTTAATCTCTTCTGCCTAAGTTAGGTCCTTACCATTCCTCTCCCTTATTTTGCCCATGCTTGCATGAAATATTCTGCTGAAATCTCCAATTTTCTTGAAGACATCTCTAGTCTTTCCCATTCTATTGCTTTCCTCTACTACTTTGCACTGTTCATTGAAGAAGGGCTTTTTATCTCTCTTCGCTATCCTCTGGAACTCTGCATTCAGTTGGATATATCTTTCCCTTTTCCCCTTGCTTTTTTTTGCTTCTCTTTCTTCCTCAGCTGTTTGTAAAGTCTCCTAAGACAACCACTTTGCCTTCTTGTATTTCTTTTTCTTTGGGATGGTTTTGGTCACTTAATCCTGTACAACGCTATGAACATCTGTTCATAGTTCTTCAGGCACTATATCTACCAGATCTAATCCCTTGAATCTATTCATCAGTGTATAATCAAAATGGATTTGATTTAGGTCATACCTGAATGGCCTAGTGGTTTTCCCTTTCTTCATTTTAAGTCTGAATTTGCCAATAAGGAGCTGATGATCTAAGCCACAGTCAGCTCCAGCTCTTGCTTTTGCTGGCTGTATAGAGCTTCTCCATCTTCGTTCAAAAAATGTAATCAATCTGATTTCAGTATTGACCATTTGGTGATGTCCATGTGTAGAGTCGTCCCTTGTGTTGTTGGAAAATTGTGTCTACACTGACCAGTGTGTTCTCTAGACAAAACTCTGTTAGCCTTTGCCCCGCTTCATTTTGTATTCCAAGGCCAAATTTGCCTGTTACTCCAGGTATCTTGGATTCTTACTTTTGCATTCTAATCACCTAGGATGAAAAGGACATCTTCGGTGTTAGTTCTAGAAGATTGTGTAGGTCTTCCTAGAACTGGCCAACTTCAGCTTCTTTGGCATCAGTGGTTGGGACATAGACTTGGATTACTGTGCTGACTGTGCTGTGTTGAATTGTTTGCCTTGGAAACAAACCAAGATCATTCTGTTGTTTTTGAGACTGCATCCAGGTACTGTATTTCAGACTCTTTTGTTGACTATAGGGCTACTCCATTTCTTCTAAGAGCTTCTTGCCCATAGATCTAATGTCCTCTGAATTAAATTTACCCATTCTCATCTATTTTAGTTCACTGATTCCTAAGACGTCAGTGCTCATTCTTGCCCACATCTCCTACTTTACCATGTCCAATTTACCTTGATTGTTCTTTACGGCACTGAACTTTACTTTCACCATCAGACATACCCACAACTGAGCATCTGTTCTGCTTTGGACCAGCCTCTTCCTTCTTTCTGGAGCTATTAAATTGCCCTTTGTTCTTCCCAGTGGCATATTGGACACTTTCCAACTTGGGGGGTGCATTCTCTGGTGTCATTTTTTTTTTCTTTTTCATACAGTTCATAGGGTTCTTGTGGCAAGCATACTGGAGTGGCTTGCTGTTTCCTCTTCCAGTGGACTGCGTTTTGTCAGAACTCTTCACTATGGTTTGTCTGTCTTGGGTGGCCCTGCACGGCATGGCTCATAGCTTTAGTGAGTTACACAAGCCCTATTGCCACGACAGGGCTGTGATCCATGAAGAAGATAATGTCTTTGAGATCCATCTAAATTATTATATGTATCGAAATTTATTTAGAGTTCTTTACATATTCCAGATACAAGTCCATTGTTAGATATGTAATATGTAAATATTTTCACTTCCAACAAGTTTTAGCTTTGATTTCCATATTTTTAATTTCTAAAAGTTCTGTTTCATTCATTTTTAAAGGTCAGCTTGATCTTTTTTCAGAGAATCTTGTACTTTTCCCTTAAGCCTTTCTTTTATATAGCTAATCCTTTAAATCCTTTTAAAGATCACTTCTATTCAAGAATCCTAACATTTAAAATTCTAATTCTGGCTTCTATTCCATGTGCATACTCTTTTTCACATTATTGTTTCCTCATATGTTTTACAGTTTTAGACCATGAACTTGGCCTTATTCAAATTTAATCTCTTGAAATCCTGACAGAGACACATTAAGGGAACGTTCTTCAAGAGAGGTGCTGTTTTTGCTTTTGTAAGATTCTCCAGGACCATCACCAGCTAAACTTTACATTTTATGCTATTATCTCAATTTAAAATTTTCTACATCTTGCTTATGGCATGAATTTGAACACAAGATGGTTATGTGGCTCAGGGATAATCCTCAGGGATATCTTAAAAACAAACAAACTCCTATCCAAAGCTAATGGATTTTTTAAAAATTTATTTAAAAATTCTGCACTCTTCCTGGCTTACTTCACTCTGTATAATAGGCAAAACCAATACAGTATTGTAAAGTAATTAACCTCCAATTAAAATAAATTTATATTTAAAAGAATAAATAAAATAAAAGGTAGAAAAAAATAAATAAAATAAAATTCTGCACTTTTATCCTGGCTTCATGTTGCAGTTTCAGTTTCAATTTCTTGTCTCTCAGGCTGAAGGCTTTATCTCCTGTTCCTACGTAGGGACTAGTATCCAAACTCCTTCCCTGCAGTAGCTGAAGCTTCAAGTCTCATGTTGATCTTACTGGCTTTTATTTTCCTTATTATTTTTGGTGACTGATGATTTCTTTTACTTTACTGTGAGCCCATCTCTTAATTTAAATATATATTTCATTTAGAACAGTATATTTATAAATATTTGTTGTATTGTACCTGGTATTTCTTGTATTTAGTAGTGGAATAATTTTCAAAGTATCTAAACATCTATTTTCCCCTTTAGCTGTTCATAACAAATTTAGCAAAACCATGTACTGAATCCTTTAGTTAAACAATGTCAGTATTCATGATGGAGATATATGTGTGGCTTTGGAAATAAACATGCTTTGAGGGTATAATTATGAGGCTCTGTCTCTCAACATAAATGTCACATCTGAAGAGAAGGCTTCCTTGACCAACTACCAGCTCTACCGCTTTCTACCCTTTGGTTTAGTTTAGTTTCTTCAAAACATTCACACTTTCTTATCTTTTTGATTCTTAGTATATATTTATCATAAGTCTCCTCCCCAGTGGGAGGTAAGCTCACAAGACTGAGCGTCAGGCAGAGCAAGATAGATAATCAATTTACCCCCATCATCCAAGGAGTCACCAAGATACTGGTGATGTGGGCACATGGAGCATGACAGGGGACCAGAGATGCATGAATGGAGTGTGGGTTCAAGAAAGAAAATGGAAATTTAATAAAATCTATGTGCAGTATTATAAGAGAGAACAAACATCTTAAAACAAAAAATGTTAGCAAAATCTGGATGACAAAATCATTTTCATTGCAAATCAGTTATCCAACAATGAAAAACTTTTCATCACCTGCAGTTTGCTTGTAGGTAACTTTTTAAGTAAAGGTTTCCTTTTTATGTAAAGTGCACACTATTACAAAACAGAGTAAGGAGCAACATCCCAGGAAGTGTCTGCTCATGCCCACTAGGGATGGCACAACATCCCTCCAGTCAAGCCTGGAAAATCTGCCCCAAAGAGGCAAGCACGGTGAGCAGCAGAACCTTCCCTGGGTTTGTTCCTAGGAGATACAGAATCTAGAAAAGTATGTCTGAGGGCAAGAATTTGGCAATGTCCTCAGCTCTGGCCAGGGTTAAGGAGATCTGTTCTTAAGCATATATCAGTATGCCTATACCTCAGTGGTACAAGGATACTGCTTTGCTTCTGTAGCCTGAATGAAAATGCCATTGGGAGCATCTGTTTGATCTGATTTCATAGATCAATAGCAGGCAACCATCTGATTAAAAGTGTGGTTGTCCAGGTGTTCTGTATGGCAAGCATAAGCATTTTGATCTCTGAAAAGGGCTGTTGCTGCTGCTGCTAAGTTGCTTCAGTCCTGTCTGACTCTGTGCGACCCCACAGACAACAGCCCACCAGGCTCCCCCATCCCTGGGATTCTCCAGGCAAGAACATTGGAGTGGGTTGCCATTTCCTTCTCCAATGCATCAAAGTGAAAAGTGAAAGCAAAGTCGCTCAGTCATGACTGACTCTTCGCAACCTCATGGACTGCAGCCTACCAGGCTCTTCCGTCCATGGGATTTTCCAGGCAAGAGTACTGGAGTGGAGTGCCATTTCCTTCTCCTGAGAAGGGTTATCCCTCCTTATAATTAGGGAGCTGGCATTCTGCTTTATACATAAGTTTCTGTGAACTTAGTAGGTGGATCAGTCCCAATCAGCATTAGTGCTATGTCAAGTTTAACGTCTGTCAAGCTGAAGATCAGACTGAATTTTGATCAGGGCAGCAAACCAGTGTCCAAGACCTGTGCTTCCTCAATGCTCATTCCTGATCTGCCAGCATCAGACAACCCAGGAAGCTTTTTATCATATTGAGTCCTAGCCCCCACATCACTCTTTCTGCTTCAGAGCTGGTGTGAGGTGGGGAGAAGGAAAAGGGAATCTGTGTTTTTAAGAAGCTTTTCTGATAGATCTTATGCAGCAGATGTGGGAAATTGTGCCCTAGATCATTTTCTTTTCCATCTCCTTGTAACTGGAATGTGCATCCTTTTTTCCCCCCTGCCCCCAAATAATGACTCTGATTGCAGAGGACTTAATTGAATTTAATGCAATCGCCAATGCTGTAGGCTTAATCACCCCATGGGTAATTGCATTTTGAAATAAGAGCTTGTTAGTACAAATAAATGCGTGTAGCATTAGGCTTGTCTCATCCTTTGGAGAAGGAGAAAGGTCGGGTTTAATTCTAATGACCTTTTACCCACCCTTGTGCACCACTCTCGCACATTTGGTGTCTCCTGTTCATCCAGGCTGCGAACATGTATGTCCTAAGGTGACATATGCAGTGATCAGAAACCAGCTGCCTCTGTGCATGCTTTCAGCTGGCCTTTGAAGATTCTCTAGGAGACACAGGGTTTCACACAAGATCTCATATCTTTTCCAGTCACTTTCTTTGCAGAAAGCATCTACTTCTTTCTGGAATAGATGCAGAAGAAATCAGATTTAGTATTTGAGCCTTGGGGTGCTATGATTCAGGATTCCTGTTATTTTGGTTGGGAACAGGGTAGAGGGATTTTGATATCTTACTTTCTGCTGTTATACAACTAGAAAGGAGAAAAGGAATCAACAGGGAACGAACGGACTGAGCAAATAATCACATATGGCTTTCACCCAAGAAAGTGAGTTGATGCCTTTTAAAACTTTTCTTTTATTGAAGTATAATTGACTTATAGTATTGCATTAATTTTTGTGGTATAGCAAAGTGGTTAAAATGTATATATATACATTATGTGTATATATATGTATATACATGTAAATATATATTATTTTTCTTATTTATTGTGATTTATTACAAGATATTGTGACTGCAGCATGAAATTAAAAGACGTTTACCCCTTGGAAGAAAAGTTATGACCAACCTAGATAGCATATTCAAAAGCAGAGACATTACTTTGCCAACAAAGGTCCATCTAGTCAAGGCTATGGTTTTCCCTGTGGTCATGTATGGATGTGAGAGTTGGACTGTGAAAAAAGTTGAGCACCAAAGAATTGATGCATTTGAACTGTGCTGTTGGAGAAGACTCTTGAGAGTCCCTTGGACTGCGAAGAGATCCAACCAGTCCATTCTGAAGGAGATCAACCCTGGGATTTCTTTGGAAGGAATGATGCTAAAGCTGAAACTCCAGTACTTTGGCCACCTGATACGAAGAGTTGACTCACTGGAAAAGACTCTGATGCTGGGAGGATTGAGGGCAGGAGGAAAAGGGAACAACAGAGGATGAGATGGCTGGATGAGATGGCATCACCAACTCGATGGATGTGAATCTAAGTGAACTTTGGGAGTTGGTGATGGACAGGGAAGCCTGGTGTGCTGCGATTCATGGGGTTGCAAAGAGTCAGACATGACTGAGTGACTGAACTGAATATTCCATTGTCTATATGTGTCACATCTTCTTTATCCATTCATCAGTCGGTGCCCCATTTGTGTGAAGCATTTTTGAGGATGAAGACTGCAGGCTTCACAAGAGTTAGGGCTATCTGGTGATTTATATATACATATTATTAACAACAAACTGCAGAAAATTCTTAAAGAGATGGGAATACCAGACCACCTTACCTACCTCCTGAGAAATCTGTATTCAGGCCAAGAAATAGCAGTTAGAACCAGACATAGAACAACAGACTGGCTCAAAATTGGGGAAGGAGTACATCAAGGCTGTATATTATCACCCTGCTTATTTAACTTATATGCAGAGTGCATCATGTGAAATGCCAAGCTGGATGACTCACAAACTGGAAACAAGATTGCTTGGAGAAATATCAAAAACCTCAGATAGGCAGATGACACCACCTTTTTGGCAGAAATGGAAGAGGAACTAAAGAGTCTCTTGATGAATGTGAAAGAGGAGAGTGAAAAAGCTGGCTTAAAACTCAACATTCAGAAAACTAAGATCATGGCATCCAGTCCCATCACTTCATGGCAAATAGATGGGGAAACAATGGAAACAGTGACAAACTTTATTTTCTTGGGCTCTGAAATCACTGTAGATGGTGACTGCAGCCATGGAATTAAAAGACACTTGATTCTTGGAAGAAAAGCTATGACAAACCTAGACAGCGTATTGAAAAGCAGAGACATCACTATGGTTTTTCCAGTAGCCGTGTATGGGTGTGAGAGTGAGATCACACAGAAGACTGAGCACTGAAAAATACATGCTTCTGAACTGTGGTGTTGGAGAAGACTCTTGAGAGTCCCTTGGACTGCAGGAGATCCAACCAGTCCATCCTAAACGAGAGCAGTCCTGAATATTCATTGGAAGGACTGATGCTGAAACTCTAATACTTTGGCCACCTGATGCGAAGCATTGACTCATTAGATCATGGATTGCCCTGAACAAAAAAAACTGAAAATATAAAGCTTCTAGAATAAAACCTAAGAGAATATGTTTGCTAAAATGTGTTAGACAGAACAGTCACTAAGTATAAAAGAAAAAAGTTACATCGAACTTTATAAAAATTTGCCATTTCTGTTCCTCAGAAGACACCATTAAGAAAATGAAAAGGTAAGCCACACGCAAAGAGAAATATTCACAGTATATATATATCTATATCCAGATATTATCAAGAATTCCTATAACTGAGCAATAAAAAGACAACTCAATAAAAATGAGCAAAAGACTTGACCAAGCACTTTGTAAAAGAAGATATATGAAGGGTCAATAAGCATATGAAAGATGATCAAGTTCACTGACTGAATTCAAATTAAAACCACAATGACCACTTCCATCCATAAGAATGGCTAAAATGAAAAAATAAAATAACTTATAATACTACACATTAGCAAGAATGTGGAGCAAGGGACTGTAACTCTCATTCATACATGGCTGGCACAACCATTTCAGAAAATTATTTGTTAATTTCTTATAAATTTAAATATTTGATATTATGATACATTAAAATATTTGATACATTATGATACAGAAATTCCCCTTCTGGGTAAATAAATGCCCAGATAAAAAATGATAAATAAAAACAAAAGTCAATAAAACTACATGTGTATAAAAGTTATATTCATTATAGCCCCAAACTGAAAACAACCCAGATGACTATCAACAGGAGAATGGATAAACAAACTGGTATAACCATTCAATGGAATGCTACTCAGTAGTAGGAAGGAGCTAACTACCAACATAGAAAACAACATGGATGAAGCTCAATTGCATTACGTGACTGAAAGAAGCCAGTCACAGAAGAGTCCATTCTCTGTGATTCTATTTGTATGAAATTCTGTTTAGCAAAACTAATCTACAGTAGGAGAAATCAGAATAGTGGTTGCTACTGTTGGTAAGATTGGACTAAGAAAATATTGCCAAAACTTGGCCTCTGCTCACCGGTGATGAAACACGAAGAGAGTTTTGGGTGAAGTAGAAAAGAGAAGCTTTAATTGCTTTCCCAGGCAAAGGGGACAGTGGGGTAAGGCCCTCAAGACTGGGTGACTCACCTTGGAGAGAAGAAAGAGGAGTTTCAGTGTTCAAAAAGCAGGGCATGATCAGATCATAGAGAGTTCTTGGATTGGTTGGCATCAAGGTGAAGTTTCAAGCATCGTCAACCTTCTGGGTTCAGCTAGTTTAGGGTCTATGATCCTGTGGGCAGCAGTTTTCATCTGGAGTGTGGTCTGCTTCCTGTAAAAGCTGCTTCGGAATGTGTGTCAGGCTTTTATCTATACCTTCCAGGAAACCGGGAGTTTGGTGATTCTGTTGTGTGGCAGGATTGTAGTCTAAATTGTTACCAATTACCTAGCCCAACAGCTCTTCTTTGTTTCTCCATCTTCACATTTTCCAATCATTAACTCTTGAGTCAGCATTTTACTTCAAAAGACAAGGACACAGTGGCTTGTACATGGTTTCAAAAGGGCAAGAGAAAAACTTTCTCAAGTGATGGGAATGTTCTCTACCTTGGACTTGTGGCTACACAGGTGTATTTATTTGTCAAAGCTCAGAAATTCACTCTTAAAATATATTGGGTTGACTAAAATGTTCATTCAGATTTTTCCATCCAAGCGAACTTTTGGCTAACCCAATGTTTTTAATGAAAGCATTAGTTTGAGACTTGCCTGGTGATCTAGTGGCTAAGACTCCATGCCTCCACTGCACATCACCTGCATTTGATCCCTGGTCAGGGAACTAGACCCCACACGCCACAATAGAGATCTTGCATGCCACAGTGAAGACTGAGTATCCCACACGCCACAACTAAGATCGGGTGCGGCCAAATAGATAAATAAATTTTTGTTGTTGTTTTAAAAGAGCATAGTTCAAAAGAAGAAATAGAACCACTGTGGGTTGTTCCTGTTGAAATGCTGTGTTAAATTTTTAGTACATTTTCAAAACAATAAACCAAAGTGTGTTCAGATCTGGGTCCCCAGGAGGAAGAAGGATCAGGAAGTGATGATGCAATGAGAAAGGTAAGGAATGAATGAGGAGGCGTAGGCTAGAGAAAGGGGGACAAGGGAAGATATCGTGTCATTCTAGTCATTCACTGGGAAAGCAGGCGTGTAGTTAAATATTTGTCTATAGTTATTCCTCGAAACTCGAGGGCATAACACAGACCAGTGGGTAAAAGGTACCAAAAGGAAAATTCTTCCAGATACCAAGCAATGAGGTTGCAGAGCAAAGCAAAACTTGGGCAGGCAACAGGAAGCCACACAGAGCCTGGACAAGAGGTGGCGGAGGCCTGGACCACACGTGCTGTGGGGATGGAGAGCCAGAAAAGGAGAGTGTGTTTGAGAAATGGCAGGAAGTACAGCTGACGTGCGTGTGCACGCGCGCGTGTGTGTGTGTGTGTGAGAGAGAGAGAGAGTGTGTGGGAGAGAGATGCAAAGGAGAACAGTAAATTAAGAATGATTCTCACATTTTTTTCTAAGAAGACATCGTTGGTCTTAGTATGTGTCATAGGATCTTATGAATCATGAATTTGATTTTAAATGTTAGGCTTCAAAACTGTGCAATTGTGTCTGACTAAGAATTGAAATAGATTTTAAAGAAAATGTGAGTGAGTCACAGAGCTGTTGGAAACAGGAAGCAGAAGCCAAACCACCCCCCTGGGTAACGCCTCAAAGCAACAGTAAGAAGGTAGGCTGGCCCTCCCAGCTCCAGCGTGCCACCCTGGGTCAGCTTCCGGCACTTAGTTAATCTGACATGTCTCTTCTTTATTTGGTGGTTTATGTTGCCCATCTCTGCCCACTAGAATGTAAGCTTCTTCAGGGCAAGGATGTTGGTCTTACTGCCAGGTGCCCAGCAACTAGCACACAGATGGTGCCCAGTCAACACTGGAGCTTGGAAGGTTTCAGGCAGAGTTTATCTGATGATGGCTGCCTGGTCAGTGGGAATGAAGAACTGCAGAAACACAAATGCTAGCCATTCATAGACGCCGCTTTCAGATGTTTGCTTCCAAGTCTAAGGCGCTCCCCCACATCCTTGTGGCACTCATGCCTCGAGCCAGTGCAGGTCCCATGAGCCTCCGCCTTGCTCCAGCCGCTGCTGATCAAACAGCTATAGCCAGGGCTCCGAACAGACCAGTGCTGCCAACACACGCATCCTGTGCTGCTGGGGCATCTCTGATGCCAGCGTGTGAGATGCTACAAGAACCTGCTGGGCACTCAGTTCAGTTCAGTCGCTCAGTCGTGTCCAACTCTTTGCAACCCCATTGACTGCAGCATGCCAGGCCTCCCCTGTCCATCACCAACTCCTGGAGTTTACCCAAACTCATGTCCATTGAGTTGGTGATGCCATCCAATCATTTCATCCGTTGTCATCCCCTTTTCTTCCTGCCTTCAATCTTTCCCAGCCTCAGAGTGTTTTCTAATGAGTCAGCTCTTTGCATCAGATGACCAAAGTATTGGAGCTTCAGCTTCAGCATCAGTCCTTCCAATGAATATTCAGGACTGGTTTCCTTTAGGATGGACTCATTGGATCTCCTTGCAGTCCAAGGGACTCTCAAGAGTCTTCTCCAACACCACCGTTCAAAAGCATCAGTTCTTTGGCACTCAGCCTTCTTTATAGTCCAACTCTCACATCCATACATGACTACTGGAAAAACCATAGCTTTGACAAGACAGATGTTTGTTGATAAAGTAATGTCTCTGCTTTTTAATATGCTCTCTAGGTTGGTCATAGCTTTTATTCCAAGGAGCTGGGCAATCACAAATGTGCAATTCAGCAATGTGAGTACTACTGGACCACCCTTGATCAAGCGGGGACAGATATTGACGGACAGATATTTCCCCCTCCTATAATCAAGGCTAGTAGTCCTGAGAAGACACCATGCAGGAGGCTCCTCAGAAAGTTCAGCCAAGACGAGCAGCACCTGTCGCAGGGGCCAAACTGATAATGCATCTGAATGTTGGTTTTCCCTTTTCACTGGTTCCTAGTTCCCCTCCGCCCTTCTCCACTCTTCCGTGGGATCATTTCCCAAGTAACCCATTTGCCTGTGTGTGTTTGTTTTAATCTCTGCTTTCTGGGTGACCCAGGCTAAGACAACAGTCCAATTCTCACTTCCTTGAATCTGAAAGTGTTCTGTTGTTTCAGGAAAATCCCTTATATATAGGTCAGACTTCTCTGGCAACAAGAAGGACACCTCAAAACCCTTTAACTCCCTGGTTCCCTGAAGTTCCAAGGCAAAGTGAGGATGAGCAAAGTGGTACCAGGTAAAGGCAGGGTCCTGGGCCCTCACCAGCTACTGCCCAGTGGGTACTGGTAAACCCTCTCTGAATAGCAGCCAAGAGCAGTGGTCATTGGATGTGGAAGACAAGTGCCAGGCTGGGGATGGCAGCTGACTGGAAGCTCACTGATGGGCTGGACAAGTGGGTGGCATGGAGATTTCTCATCTTCTGTGCCGTTGAAGCCAATCCTTGGTCAAATCCCTCTCCCCTGCCTTCACAAATTAAAGTGAAGACTTGCATGTCCTCAAGCCTAAGCAATAGATGTTTGCCCAAATTGTTTTCCAGAACTTGTAGTTTGCTGTTTCTGGTTCAAGCGGAGCTAGTTAAGACTGATTAGAACCACCAGCCCTCCAACTGGGTGTACACACATGTCCGCTGGGTGACCTCTCGAAGGTAGAGGACTGAAAACTCCACCCTCAGATGGTGCTATGTGCTTCCACGTTTGAATGTGGGGAGACCTGGAGCTTAGTCACGACTGTGCAGAATGACAAATACTGCCCTTTCCCCAGACTGCCCACGCATCAGCCCATGCTGGTTCTTTATGCTTTATGCCATAAATACTCAAGCCCGCTGCCTCTGAGGAGGTGAGTCTGACACAGGTTTTGCCGCCTCCTCCTCATGCGGCTGATTTGTGAATAAACACTGTCTCTGTTACAACCTCGGTGTCTCAGCGCTTTTGCTTGCCGCATGTCAGGCAACAGAAACCTGAGTGGTAACGGCTGCGTATCCAAACCAACCAGTGAGATCACCGAGAGGGGAGAGAGGCCTTGGGGCTGGAGACGCAGCACAGGCAGGAACAGCGAAGTTCTTCCTCTCTGGTGGGATCTGTGTCTTATTCCCTGGCCTTTCTATTTGTTGAGCTAAGATTCACATAACAAAATCGACTGCTTCACAGTGTACAGTTCAGTGGCGTTTGCTGCAGTCCCATGTTGTACAGCTATCACCTCTCAGGTCAGGTCAGGTCATTTCAGTCGCTCAGTCCTGTCCAACTTTGAGACCCCATGAACTGCAGCAGCCAGGCCTCCCTGTCCATCACCAACTCCCAGAGTCCACCCAAACTCATCCATTGAGTCGGTGATGCCATCCAACCACCTCATCCTCTGTCATCCCCTTCTCCTCCTGCCTTCAGTCTTTCCCAACATTGGGGTCTTTTCCAATGAGTCAGCTTTTCGCATTAGGTGGCCAAAATATTGGAGTTTCAGCTTCAACATCTACCTAGTTCCAAACAATATCCGCCACCCAAAAAGGAAATTGTGTTCCCCTTAAGGCGTCAAGTCCCATTCGCTCTCCCCCCTTTCCAGACCCTGGCTACAATCAGTCTGCTTCCTGTCTGTATGGACTTGCCTGCTCTGGATGCCCCTAAATGGAACCATGCGGCACGTGTGGCCTCCTGTGTCTGAATGTTTCCCACATTCATCCACATTGTAGCATGGGTCAGAACTTCATTCCTTTTAAGACTGAATGGTATCTAATGTGCGGCATCACATTTTGCTGATCTATTCATCACATGGTGGACATCTGGGATGTTTCCACCTTCCTCTGACTATCGTGGTTAGTGCTGCTGTGACGATTTGTGTACAAGTATGAGTTCGAGTCCCTGTGTTGGAGTCTGAGTTTAAAACTCGGAGTGGAATCGCTGCCCATCCATTTTCACGTGGGCTTTTTTTTTTTTTTTTTTTAAACCAGTGAACCTGTTTAAGTCCCAGCGACTCTGTTTGCCAACTGGTTTCCGGAGGAAATTGATAACCTCTTTATACCAAACATCTGTAAAAGGATTTATGTGACCATGTAACTGTATTCATCCCTTGTACCCATGGAAGATTGGGTCCAGGACTCCGCCATGCTCAAGTCCCTCATATGAAATGATGTCGCACAGTGAGCACCCCAGATGTGTAGGTTCAGCATCCATAGATAGGGAGAGCTGACTGTACGTCCATTTGGCCAAAGCTGAAGAAGCTGGCTTCTGAGGATGTTTGAGGGAGCTGACCAAAGTGTCTCGCCATCTCCTTTTTCTTCATAATAAGGATCTCAGTCTTACTGTGAACTGATTCAGATGGGTTGGTGAATTTGGCTGAGGGTGAACGATATGTGTGTGTCTATGAGCACAAATGCTGGATTTGGGTACAGCTATGATTTCATAGAATGGATGCTTTTGAACTGTGGTGTTGGAGAAGACTCTTGAGAGCCCCTTGAACTGCAAGGAGATCCAACCAGTCCATCCTAAAGGAAACCAGTCATGAATATCCATTGGAAGGACTGATGCTGAAGTGGAAGCTCCAATACTTTGGCCACCTGATGCGAAGAACTGACTCCTTGGAAAAGACCCTGATAATGGGAAAGATTGAAGGCAGGAGGAGAAGGGGATGACAGAGGATGAGATGGCTGGATGGCATCACCGACTCAACGGATAGGAGTTTGGGTAACCTCCAGGAGTTGGTGATGGAGAGGGAGGCTGTGGTCCATGGGGTCACAAAGAGTTGGACACAACTGAGCAACTGAACTGACTGGCTGATGAAATCATTTCAGGGAATTACCCTGATGAAATCATTTCAGGAAAAGACCCTGATGCTGGGAAAGATTGAAGGCAGGAGGAGAAGGGGACGACAGAGGATGAGATGGCTGGATGGCATCACCGACTCAATGGACAGGAGTTTGGGTAACCTCTGGGAGTTGGTGATGGAGAGGGAGGCTGTGGTCCATGGGTCACAAAGAGTTGGACACAACCGAGCAACTGAACTGACTGGCTAATGAAATCATTTCAGGGAAGCAAGCCAGCAATGTCACTGTATCCTGATTTCCACTTTCCCTTGTGGGAAGTCCTTCAGCTGGGTGACTGGTTATTTGTATTGGTTACCATGTAAGCATTATCTGGAACAAATCTTGAATAAAACACAGGGAAAAATAGAATGGATTGATACTACGAAGCTTAAGGTCAGTTCTCTGAATGGAAACAAACTACCTGTACTGTGACTCTTGAAGGTTTATCTGCTTTCCAAAGTGTGAATGCCCTGTAGACTGAATTCAGAAATGTCTCACTGAGGCAGTTTTAAAACATTAAGTCACCATTGGCTTTGATTAGAACCAATTCTAAGAAATGGATACTGTTTTAAACAAAAAAATGTCCCAGAGTTCTCTTTGGGCAAACTATTCTATTTTGAAAAGTTAAGCATGTGTCTGAGTATATGTGTTAGTTGGGGACGAATCTGTGGTCAAGGCTGAGACGTGAAATGCTAACAGGGACAGACAACGTATTAAAAACATGTGTGGCTCACCAGGTCGCGGCCCCTCACCTTTTAATTCAACTCAAGAGCTTTTACTTCCCCTGTGTGTGCAGGTGCCTCTGCAAGAGAGACGCTTTTCCAGTTCCCGCCATGGTGTCTCTCCTGCTGGGAGCTCTCAAATCACCCCTCTCTCAGATTTTCTGCTTGGAGGTCACTGACAATGGAGCGATTTAAACACAGGCTGCATTGCTGAGGTGTTTAAGGTTTTGTTCATAAATCTCTGTGGGAACCTTGCACAGGCCCTGCTTCAATTATTTTCTTTCAGAATCTCAAGGTCGACAGGAACAACAACCCTTTGGGAGCCAGCTTGCTATTTTGATTTTAACCCCCATCATCACCAATCTGACAAAATGTTTTAATGGTAATGGTTTTCATGACAAAGCTGAATTTGCATCTTGGGATTTCATGCATATTTTAGTGACGTATGCAGAAGGGAAACTGCAGGAAACATGGAGAATGTTAGCACTGAGAATTTAGGGGGAAAAAATTAGCCAAGATTCCTAGGAAGACTCCAAGTTCTAAATTCTATGGTTCCAAACAAAGGTTTCCTTACTATCTCATCCCCACAAAAATAGCGTTCCCAGAGCACCTAATAGCTATAGCTCTTTCATTTACCTGGCATTGTGCAGTGTAATCCTCTCTTAAACCTCAAGAATGGTGTTTTAACTCCTACCTTCTAGATGAAAGAACTGAGACCCAGGAGGAAGCAGAGTATGCTGGCCAGAAGCATGGAATCAGAAGGAAACAGAACTGAGGTCAAATCCTATCTCCACCTCTGTCAGGTTATTTGATCTCTCTTTTCTCAGTTTCCATGTCTGTAAAATGGAACAAAGAAAACCTTAGTAACTAGGTCTTTTGGTGGCTAAGGGGATTAAATGAGTATATAAATGCACTTAACTTCTCAGGAACACCTCAAATCCAGTCCTTCAGCCCCCTCAGCCATGGCAGGTTTTAAATCCCTGGCTTCTGTTCTTGGAAAGGCCTCTCATCTGTTTGCGTTTGTCAAAGTGAGGCTGTAAAATTGAGCTCATCCACCACCTACAAATGTAAGCCATCTCACTGGAAAATTTCCATAAAACTGTTTGTTCTTTGCTGAATTGGAGATAAGAAGAGTTTCAATCTCACAGGGGTATCATGAGGAAAAAAGTGAGATAATAAACACAGGGCCTGCCATGTAATATTTACTGTGTCTTATTAACTGTATTATTATTACTAAATAACACACTATTTAATATCTATTATTATTTTTACTATCACTTAGCCTTTAGAATCTATACTAATTTCCTTGCTCTCTACCCATATTAAGGAAAAAAAATTATGTCTCTACTTTTTATAATTGCCAACATCCACTGGATCATCAAAAAAGCAAGAGAGTTCCAGAAAAACATTGATTTCTGCTTCATTGACTATGCCAAGCCTTTGACTGTGTAGATCACAATAAACTGTGGAAAATTCTGAAAGACAGGGAATACCAGACCACCTGACCTGCCTCTTGAGAAATCTGTATGCAGGTCAGGAAGCAACAGTTAGAACTGGACATGGAACAACAGACTGGTTCCAAATAGGAAAAGGAGTACGTCAAGGCTGTATATTGTCACCCTGCTTATTTAACTTCCATGCAGAGTGCATCATGAGAAACGCTGGGCTGGATGAAGCACAAACTGGAATCAAGATTGCCGGGAGAAATATCAATAACCTCAGATATGCAGATGACACCACCCTTATGGCAGAAAGTGAAGAGGAACTAAAAAGCCTCTTGATGAAAGTGAAAGAGGAGAGTGAAAGAGTTGACTTAAAGCTCAACATTCAGAAAACGAAGATCATGGCATCTGGTCCCATCACTTCATGGGAAGTAGATGAGGAAACAGTAGAAACAGTGTCAGACTTTATTTTGGGGGGCTCCAAAATCACTTCAGATGGTGATTGCAGCCATGAAATTAAATGACGCTTACTCCTTGGTAGGAAAGTTATGACCAATCTAGATAGCATATTCAGAAGCAGAGACATTACTTTGCCAACAAAGGTCCGTCTAGTCAAGGCTATGATTTTTCCAGTGGTCATGTATGGATGTGAGAGTTGGACTGTGCAGAAAGCTGAGCACCGAAGAACTGATGTTTTTGAACTGTGGTGTTGGAGAAGACTCTTGAGAGTCCCTTGGACTGCAAGGAGATCCTACCAGTCCATCCTGAAGGAGATCAACCCTGGGATTTCTTTGGAAGGACTGATGCTAAAACTGAAGCTCCAGTACTTTGGCCACCTCATGCGAAGAGTTGACTCATTGGAAATGACTCTGATGCTGGGAGGGATTGGGGGCAGGAGAAGAAAGGGACGACAGAGGATGAGATGGCTGGATGGCATCACAGACTTGATGGACGTAAGTCTGAGTAAACTCTGGGAGTTGGTGATGGATAGGGAGGCCTGGCTTGCTCTGATTCATAGGGTCGTAAAGAGTGGGACAGGACTGAGCGACTGAACTGACTGACTGATTTTTTATAAAAAGTAGTTATTCTTCAAACATATCCATTTATTTCCCATTTTTAGACTGGACATTGACTTCATTGTACCATGTACATTACAATCCAGGTACTAAATGGCATCAGGAGACCTGAGCTCTAATCTCCAGCAGCCTGAATTTACTGTGTGACCTTGGGCAGGTCATTTGACATTTCTCTTCCTTGGTTTCTTCTTCTGTTAAAAGAAAGATAGAACTAAAATCTCTTTTAGCATTCAGATTCCATGTTTACAACTCTTCATATGCGTCAGTACACATGAGTGTTATCTCCTCATCATAATTATTTTAATTATTTAAAACCACTTTGTAACTAGCTCATTTAAGCCTTTATTTCTATTTTTTTTTATGACATAATGCACAAAATTCTGCAGGAGGTAAACAGCAGAAACAGAACTAGGAAATACAAAACTTGGCCTTCAGTTTCTGGTTTACCTTGGAAACCGTCCTTGGAAACCTTCCCTTAGACTTCGCTGGAGGTGTGGGAAGTGAGAAGACAGTGGTGTGAGGCACGCTTCCACCATCACCGGTTCTCAGGGATGCTCTTGTCCATCTTTAGGGCAAATGTTTCTGTTTTTCTCTACTTTGGACATTTTTCAAAAATAGCTCAAATTTTCTCAAAAAACATTATCAACAGTTTTAAAAATGTATTTCTTATATACACATGTATACGCATGTTTATGAAGGTGAAAAAATTGTTCAATACCATCCAACTTGTGGTAGTATGCAGTTTGATAGCTTTGATATTTTAAGTGCTTAAATTTAGAAGCTACAAATTATTCTTCCCCTGTGACAGAGATTCTAAATTTCCCTTTTATTACTTAATCCTTATATATATATATATATATATATATTTTTTTTTTTTTTTTTTTTTGGAAGCCTGAGAATACTCTCATATATTAGCAAAGTCTTAGGTTGACCAAAAGCTTTTAAAATTTGATAGAGTTTGGGGTAAAAACAGAATTAAAGGTTAGGAAAACACATCGATTCCTCATAATCTTCTTATCCCAGGAGGGATTTTCAGCCTAGACTGCTGGCAGAGGCGCTTTGAATGATCTCACAATACCTTTCAGTGTCCTGGAATGGGCAGATGCTGCAGAGATGGGGAGGACTCCGTAGGTTCATGGAAACAACACGAGCCTCTCTGCTGTTGCCAGGCTTAGGGGCTGCTCCTCCTGGCGTCACTGATCAGTCACGTGAGTGTAACTCCCCTTCCTCCTAGCGCTCCAGAAGGACCCTTGCTGAGCACGTTTCCTTCTTTTTCTTTCTTTTATGTAATAGTGGTGTAGCCCAAATTCAGCATAATGCCAACTGGGATTTTGAAAGGTGATTTTAGGTGGTATATGGACAAGACACTTTATATATTAATAGTTTTGTATTTTAAAATGTATGTTAGAAAACACCGAGCCCTTTGAGGTTGGCCCTTTTATGAGTGAAGAAGGAAGTGGCAACACGCTCCAGTATTCTTGCCTGGGAAATCCCATGGACAGAGGACCCTTTGGATTATAGTCCATGGAGTCACAAAAAGTTGGACATGATTTAACAACTGAACAGCAGCAGCTATTAGAATTCCCACTTTACAGATGAGAAATCGCAGGCACAGACAGGCTAGGTGACTAGCCCAAGGGATTCGGCTGGATAGCACCAGCGCTGGCATTCAAACACAAGCAGTCTGGCTCCAGAGCCTCACTCTTACACTGTAGATTCCTTGAATAAATATGTAAGCAGGGAATTATTGTAGCATAATGGTGAGATACACAGCACTCTTATGATGTATTTCTATTAATTTTAAGCAGTAATTATTTGTTATTGTTCACACAGCTGTGAAGCTGCTGGAGGCTTGGTTGGCCTCGACTGTGCTCAGCTGGGTGGCTCTGCTCCAGGCCAGAGAGCGGCTGATTATCCATTCTCCCCATGGGAACCAATATTACCAGTTTCTTGGGGATCTTTTGTTTTGTGAAAGTCACTCAGTCATGTCCGAGTCTTTACAGCTCCATGGACTGTAGCCCACTTGGGCTCCTTGTCCATGGAATTCTTCAGGCAAGAATACTGGAGAAGATTGCCATTCTCTTCTCCAGGGGATCCTCTTGACCCAGGGATGGAGCCTAAGTCTCCTGCATGGCAGACAGTTTCTTTGCCATCTGAGCCACCAGGGAATATATATATATCCCCCTTTAAACAAAATTGTGGCATATTTTACACACTTCTGTACTTTGAAGAAGGTTGCTTTTAAAGGTTAATTATGGAAAACAATATGGAGGATTCTCAAAAAATTAAAAACAGAACTACCTTTAGGATGCAACCATCCCACTACTTCTGGGTATACACCCAAAGGAAGTGAAGCCAGGATGTAGCATTGCTTCCAGTAGCCAAGATGTGAAAACAACTAAATGCCCATCAATGGTGAGTGGATAAAGAAAGTAGAGTGCATATATGTACAATGGAATATTATTCAGCCTAAAAAAAGAAGGAAAATTCTGGGACTTCCCTCATTCAGAGTCTGTGCTTCTGCTGCAGGGGGCACAGATTTGATCTCTCGTGGGGGAACTGAGATCTCACAAGCCATGAGGCATGGCCAAAAGAAAAGGAAAATTCTAGCATTTGTAACAACAAAGATGAACTGAGAGAACACTGTGGCTAAGTAAAATAAACTGGATGAAGAAACACAAATACAAACACTGCATGGTCTCACTTTTGTGTGGAACCTAAAAATGTCAAGCTCATGGAAACAGAGGAGCAGGACCTCGGGGTGGGGGGAAGAAATGGGGAGACGGTCAAGGGGAACCAAGTATCAGTTATGAGATGAATCCGTTCTGGAACTCTAATGTACTAACATGATTATAGTTAACTATTTGTATTGTATACTTGAAATTTGCTAAGAAAGGAGATCTTGTTATCAACAAATATGTGCACGCATGCAAGCACACACACACACACACACACACACACACCCCTCTTAACAGAGGCATGTGTTGTGGCCATGGAAATTCTGATTCAGGTCTGAAATGGGGTCCTGGATATATATTTTTTTAAGTTTCTGCAGTGATCCTGATGCCTGGATTAATTTGACAATCATTTCCTGCTGGTAACATGGCAAAAATCATCCAAAGCACCAAGACAGAGCAAAATGTTTGTGTGTGTTAAAATCTATCTCATTACCAATTAATCATTTCATTCACTGAAGTAAAGGAGAATGAGAGGACCGCAACCAGAAGAGAATGCAGCGTCTGACCAGGGTTGTGCCCTTTTCTTTGGTTTTTCTCGTCCTGGAGACGCTGGAGCGGGTATGGATATCCAGAGGAATCAGAGGAGGGACCTTGCAGAAGCAAGCAGGGTTGGGAGCACAGGGGTCAGAGAACTGGGGGTCAGGCGGACCCCTGGCATGGACTCGCATTGAGATCTGGAGAGATTTACCTTGCTTTCTGTGCCTGTTTTTGCATCCACTGAATGGAGATAGTAATAGCTATCTGAGTACGCGAGTCTGAACACTGGAGTTTAGATAAGAGAATGAACAGGACATGTTTAGTCTGTGCCAAACATGTGAAAATGAAAGTATTAGTCACTCAGTCGTTTCCGACTCTCTGAGACCCCATGGACTATAGCTGACCATGCTCCTCTGTCCATGAAATTTTCCAGGCAAGAATGCTGGAGTAGGTTGCCATTTCCTTCTCCATAGTCATCAGCGATCAAGTTGTGGACTCTGACAGACTCCTGTCTGTGCCTCTTTCCCCTACTTAAGCTTGCTATCAGGAAACAGGTGCTAAGATTAAAAATCTGGTGGGGATTAGTCACTTTTTACTCTTATCTTTTTTTTTCTATATTGCTTCTGTCCCTCAAAAAGAGTGAAAGGTAAAAATACACATTTGAGGGTTTCACCTAGTAGTTGCTGTGAAAAGTTCAACAGAAACCTTAATTAAAGAGTTGGGAAACCAGAAGAGGGAGCTGTTCTGTCCTGAGACCACAGCAGAGCCCAACACGAACACAGACTCCTCTTTCCTGGCAACAGTTCCGCCAGGGAAAAGCCTTGGCCTCCCGGTTTACTCCAGCCCTCCCAACTTCCTCTTCCCCATAAAAGTGCTGTCCCTTCCTTGCTGCGCAGGGACTTGCATGTGGCTTTCCATGGATGCAGGCTCCGTGTTCCTTTTTTTTTTTTTTTCAGTTCTCTGCTGATTGTGGCTTCCCTGGTGGTTTGTCTGCCAGTGCAGGGGACATGGGTTCGATCCCTGGTCCAGAAGATCCCTCATGCCACAGAGCAACTAAGCCCACGGGCAGCAGCTACTGAACTCGAGCTCTAGAGCTCACACACAGCAAATATGAAGCCTGCTTGCCCTAGAGCCAGTGCTCCGCAATAAAAGAAGCCAGGCATTAAGTCCGTGCTCCGCAACACAAGAGCAGCCCCTGCTCTCCACAGCTAGAGAAACTCCGGGTGCAGCAACAAAGACCCAGTGCAGCCAAAATAAATAATAAATTTGCTGCTGATCCTGAATAAATCTGTTTTATGATTGCAGAAATAAGCAGCAGGTCAACATTGTGAATCCAAGCCTAAACCTCCACTGACTACAGCATGAACCAGGGTTTTGCTCACATTTAAATTATTTCCCTGTTTTAGTTTTTTAGCTTATTCTTAGAAACGTACTGCCTTGGAGCATGGACTTTGCCTCTGACACCTTGGTCAGTGAAGGAGAGCAAAGGGAATGTGTGCATGTGTGCGTGCTAAGTCGCTTCTTTCAAGTCCAACTCTTTCCAATCCTATGGATTGTAGCTCGCCAGGCTCCTCTATCCATGGGGATTCTTCAGGCAAGAATACTGGAGTGGGTTGCCATGCTTTCCTCCAGGGGATCTTCCCAACGCAGGGATTGAACCTGCGTCTCCTGCAACTCCTGCACTGCAGGCTGATTCTTTACCTTTGAGCCACCAGGGAAGCCCGAGCAAAGGTAATATAATGTGTCAAATAAGGCATGGCTCAAATACAGGGAGAATGAGAGTTTTCTGAATGTCTTGGCTAATCAGGAGATCACACACCTTCTATCAGTGTGTTCTGTTTTGTCCGTCTCTGCCTTTCCCATGGGCTGGAGACATTCTGGCCAACAGCCTGCAGGGAGTGGAAGAATGATCTTTGCCACCAACTTCTATTTCCCAGGGCAGACATGCAGGTATCTGAAAAGACCCAACATGATGGACTTGCTCCTAGCTGCCCGCAACTCAACCTGAACTGCAAACATTTCCTCCAGGGCCCAAAGAACATGAGCTTTGAAAGCCACTGACAAATTGCAAAGTAGTTGAATGGTGACCGAGGCGTTTGCAGCCCACCTGATGTCATGCGTTGAGGCACTTTCACCAGAATAACAGCCTGTCATATCCAGGGAAATGTTTCTGTGTGTCATTTCCTGTGTGTCTCATTTTAGAAAAGAGAATTGGATTCAATTTTTGTGACCTTCATGTTTAAGCCTTACAATGTTTGTCCTAAAAGTATTGCTCATTGTCATTTTAAAGTTTAGGAGACAGCACTGAGACTCTTCTGGGGGAAAGGAGGGATAAATCTTAGCAAGAAGTGATGCAATGGTAACGTAGCAACAGGTTCAATTGATCAAATTACCCAAGGAAATCTCCCTTTGGCATCAGGAAGGGATTTGTATCAAACCCAGGGTGGAGTGTGAGTCACTCTGAGTCATGGACCATATAACCTCATAGAATTCTTCAGTTTGAAATCACATTACCTTATTAACAAGAAAGGTGAATTTCTGAGTGTCTCCGTTTTTCTCTCGACAGTTCCTAATCATCCCAGATGAAAGGATATAGTCACGGTGTAGATTATCTAAAGTGGTAAATAATGTAAACACTTATGTGCCCTTTGCTTTCAAACACTACGTGCATTTTTAGAGCCATGGGGGCTGTTTGCCCTGTCAGAACAAAGATCATTACAGATGGGGAAAATGTCTACAGTAAATGATTTAAAGTGAAAACGAACTTGGCAAGTATGAGAAATTGTAACAGGGTCAGTATGGCAACAGCAGAATAGATGAGAGAGAGAACCGACAAGGCCAGGTTGAAGAGGCAGGTGAGGGCATGATCCTGCCAGGGTAGAAGGAAAAGCCAGGGAGATGATGCTCAAGTCCAGAGGGATAGATACAGGGGACTGGACTCGGGTGGTAGGAGTGGAGATGGACTGACATAGGATTTGAGACACAGTTGACAGAACAGGCTGTGGATTAGACTATGGTGGTGGGAAAGGGGGTGATGGGGAAGAGGGGAGAGTTGAGAAGAATGAATAATCAAAGGTAGCTTCTAAAGCCAACCCTGAGATGCAGGCCTTTTTGAGGGAGAGGTGGAAGAGTATGCATTAAGGGTTTCATTTTGGCCATTTTAAGCATGGAGTGACTGTTATGCCCCTAAGTAGTGATATCCTGGAGGAAGCTGGGTACATAACAGTGGGGTTCCTGGGAGAGGTCAAGGCTAGTGATGATGATTTGAGTGTCACTGGCTTCCAAATGGCCCTTAAAGCTCTGAGACTAGATGGAATCACCTAGTGGGAGGGTGTTCAGTTCAGTCACTCAGTCGTGTCTGACTCTTCGTGACCCCATGCATCGCAGCACGCAAGTCCTCCCTGTCCATCACCATCTCCCAGAGTTCACTCAGACTCATGTCCATGGAGTCAATGATGCCATCCAGCCATCTCATCCTCTGTTGTCCCCTTCTCCTCCTGCCCACAATCCCTCCCAGCATCAGGGTCTTTTCCAATGAGTCAACTCTTCGCATGAGGTGGCCAAAATATTGGAGTTTCAGCTTCAGCATCAGTCCTTCCAATGAACACCCAGGACTGATCTCCTTTAGCATGGACTGGTTGGATCTCCTTGCAGTCAAAGGAGCTCTCAAGAGTTTTCTCCAACACCACAGTTCAAAAGCATCAATTCTTCGGTGCTCAGCTTTCTTCACAGTCCAACTCTCACATCCATACATGACCAGTGGGAAAACCATAGCCTTGACTAGACGGACCTTTATTGGCAAATTAATGTCTCTGCTTTTTAATGTGCTATTTAGATTGGTCATAACTTTCCTTCCAAGGAGTAGTTCAGTTCAGTCGCTCAGTCGTGTCCGACTCTTTGCGACCCCATGAATCACAGCACGCCAGGCGTCCCTGTCCATCACCAACTCCCGGAGTTCACTCAGACTCACGTCCATTGAGTTCATGATGCCATCCAGCCATCTCATGCTCGGTCGTCCCCTTCTCCTCCTGCCCCCAATCCCTCCCAGCATCAGAGTCTTTTCCAATGAGTCAACTCTTCGCATGAGGGGGCCAAAGTACTGGAGCTTCAGCTTTAGCATCATTCCTTCCAAAGAAATCCCAGGGTTGATCTCCTTCATAATGGACTGGTTGGATCTCCTTGCAGTCCAAGGGACTCTCAAGAGTCTTCTCCAACACCATACTTCAAAAGCATCAATTCTTCTGCAC
>SJXQ01013044.1:602041-622678 GCA_006408695.1 Aepyceros melampus
CCACTTGACTTCACATTCCAAGATGTCTGGCTCTAGATTAGTCATCACATCATCATGATTATCTGGGTCGTGAAGATCTTTTTTGTACAGTTCTTCCGTGTATTCTTGCCACCTCTTCTTAATATCTTCTGCTTCTGTTAGGTCCAGACCATTTCTGTCCTTTATCGAGCCCATCTTTGCATGAAATGTTCCCTTGGTATCTCTAATTTTCTTGAAGAGATCTCTAGTCTTTCCCCTTCTGTTCTTTTCCTCTATTTCTTTGCATTGATCGCTGAAGAAGGCTTTCTTATCTCTTCTTGCTATTCTTTGGAACTCTGCATTCAGATGCTTATATCTTTCCTTTTCTCCTTTGCTTTTCGCCTCTCTTCTTTTCACAGCTATTTGTAAGGCCTCCCCAGACAGCCATTTCTTTTCCATGGGGATGGTCTTGATCCCTGTCTCCTGTACAATGTCACGAACCTCATTCCATCGTTCATCAGGCACTCTATCTATCAGATCTAGACCCTTCAATCTATTTCTCACTTCCACCGTATAATCATAAGGGATTTGATTTAGGTCATAGCTGACTGGTCTAGCGGTGTTGCCCACTTTCTTCAGTTTAAGTTGTTCCGTTAGCATATGCTAAACAACACCCTCACTGGTGTCAGGACGGTTCTGAGGCTGACCCTGCTGCTGCCGCTGCTGCTAAGTGGCTTCAGTCGTGTCCGACTCTGTGCGGCCCCATAGAGGGCAGCCCACCCGGCTCTCCCGTCCCCGGGATTCTCCAGGCAAGAGCACTGGGGTGGGTTGCCATTTCCTTCTCCAGTGCATGAAAGTGAAACGTGAAAGTGAAGTTGTGTCTAACTCCTGGCGACCCCGTGGCCTGCAGCCACCAGGCTCCTCCGTCCACGGGACCCCCCTGGGAAGAGTACTGGAGGGGGCGCCACTGCCTTCTCCAGGGGCTGACCATGCCAGGGCCAATCAGTTGGTGAGGTGAAGTGAAGCCGCTCAGTCATGTCCGACCTTCGCGACCCCATGGACTGCAGCCCACCAGGCTCCTCCCTCCATGAGATTCTCCAGGCAAGAGTACTGGAGTGGGGTGCCATTTCCTTCTCCAGGGGATCTTCCCAACCCAGAGATCGAACCCGGGTCTCCTGCATTCCAGGCAGACGCTGGTGGTCACTCAATTTCTGGAAACCCCCACCCTTTCCACCAAATAGCTGGAATTATCCTCCCACTCATTAGCTTATGAAATTATCCATCCCATAGAAACCAACAACATCCTGCCCTGGAGCCTTTTGTCTTCTGAGATGGCTCACACTCTGTTTATGGAGCTTGTGTCTCCCTGAATAAATCTGCTTTCACTCTGCTTTGGGAAGTTCTTGAATTCTTCACTTGGTGGCCCATTCCAGGCACTCGCCTGAGACCTGGGACTTAACCATCCCTTTTGGGCCCCATGTTTTTCCTGCAGTAGTTTCAGCTCTTAAGCATCCTTTTTTTTTTTTTTTTTTTTTTTTGCGTCTCACTCCAGTTCACTGTTGAACCCCACAGCTCCCCAGGTAAAGTGAAGTGAAAGTGTTAGTCGCTCAGTCGTGTCTGACTCTTTTCGACCCCATGGACCGTAGCCCATCAGGCTCCTCTGTCTACGGGATTGTCGGCAAGAATCGTGGAGTGGGTACCTTTCGCCTTCTCCAGGGGATCTTCCTCACCCAGGGATGGAACCCGGGTCTCCTTCCTTGCAAGCAGATTCTTTACTGTCTGAGCCACTAGGGAAGCCCCACAGTTCCAGGGGTAAGAATTAGCCATCTAGGGACATCGCTACAGGAAGAGAGAAAATAAGGACAGTTTCTCTTGTAAATGGCAGTGACCAGGGGCCATGTGGGAGGAGGGTCCTTCCCTGGCCCTGGCGCCCTCCCCAGGGATGAGGTCATTGTGCCTGTATAGGTATAGCCTGCAACCGCTGTCTCAGTCTTTCCTTCAGTGACTTTAAATCCAGCCTGTTAGTCCTCTCCTTATCTTAAACAAACTGTCCCAGAGCCTAAAAAGAACAACGGCTGCATTCCAGAGAATCGGATTTTGTCTTGTGGAATATAGGTACAGGCCTCTGAACAGCCCAGGAGGGAGAACGGTTGAAACTACCAGGATCTGGCTTTACGTGTAGGCTTGAAATAATGACATGAAACCCTCCCAATGCCACACTTCCTATCTAAGCTACCCCAAAAGAAAGGAGAGAGGGTATCAGAGTGAGGCCCTCGAGGACAAGTAATAGGCCTGTGATCGGCACTTTCCTCATTATTCTAGAAGGATTCTCAGTCACGTCTTTCTCTGCCTAAGTTCTTTCCTGGAAAATGCAAGGCTTATTTTTCTTTCATGTAAGGAAAGCTCAATAACCATGTCAGGGATGGTTCATCTCCTCGCAATGAGTTTTCTGAAATATAAAATGAGGAACAAAGACCTTCAATATCTGGTCTCAGACATTTTCCCCCCAAGCCTGAGTTCCTTTTTTGAAACTGAAAGTTTCACGGATCCAACAAACTTAAGTGAGTGTGAAGAGCCCTGGAATCAAGTTTTACATGATTGAAGAACAGAATCCAGCACACTCCCTTCTGGAAGGAAGGGCCATTTGCTGTGAAAGTGGCTTGACCTTCAAGGCCTGCAGGCTCAGGTTGGGCAGGGAAGGCAGACACCTGAGCAAAGCCTCCAGCCACGCTGAGAGGACAAAGGCTACTCCACAAGGTGTGGGATCGGCTCAAAGGAGCAATAGCCTTTGATCCAAAATCCACGTGGTTTTCCCCAGAAACCGGTTAACTAGTCCTCTGCTTGGCAAGGTTACCCTCCCCTCTCCTCCAAACGGCTCTAATAGGAGGCTGATTTGATAGAAGGTCTGGAGTGGGTTCCATATCCTCTCAACCTCGACCTACAAAGCTCAGGGAAGAGCCTCAGAGGGCCTGAATCAACCTCAGGGCAAGTTACCAGAACCCATGACCCGTACCTTGCACTCCACATTTATTGCTGTAAATAGAGTGGCGCGGCAAGCCCCGGAGTAAGCATGTGAAGGAAGTGAAGGGGGTCCTCTTCTGGAGAGAAGGGAGGGAAAGAGGTGACACCCCAAGGGACCATCTCTTTGCAGAAGGAAGGAGGAAAGGACCTGCTCAGGAAAAGTACAGGACAGCTGAGCTGCAGAGAGGGCAGCCTTTGCCTGCCTCTGTGGGCCCTGAGACCCGCCTGGCCCTCCGTGGAGAGCCCGTCCCCGGCTCTGCGTGCTGGGCCGGGGGGAGGCCTGAGAGGCAGGCTGCCTAGTGGGGAGCAGAGAAGGGCTCTGAGGGACTGGGGCTGCATGGGGGCACCTGGGGGGCTCCCACAGTCCACCCTGCCGGGGGAAGCAGACACAGACCCTCCACTCGCGTGTAGCCGCAAAGACAGAGAGGCCCACTTGGAGATGAAGAGGCGGGGTCTTGCCATCCTGGTGTGGAACGGGAGGTGCTCGGGTTGAACCGTAGATGGAGCAGCCTTGACCCCGTCGTGTGGCCAAGCCAGCTCAGGAGGCGAGCCGGAGCGGGAGCCAAGCTCGGCCTCTGGGAAGGCAGACCGCCTGGTGCTGGAGCCGGGGCCCCGCACACCATGAGTGTGAGTCTCAGCTCGGCCTCTAGACGACAGGGACCCTGGACAACGGCCCTGGCCTCCCTGGGCTCGTTTCCTCACCAGTAGGAGGGGGACAGAGCTTCTTCACAGGGTGGGTGAGGACTGACTGAGTTCACCCAGGGCAGCTGCTTAAGAGGGAGACTGGCAGGAGTGAGCAGGCACCCTGCATCGTCTCTTATTGTCTTGAAGCCGCAGAGCAAGCGCCTTGCTGACCAGGCCTGATGTCTATAGGTGGGGGGTAGGGACTCCGGGAGCTGGGGATGGACAGGGAGGCCTGGCGTGCAGCAGTCCGTGGGGTCACAAAGAGCTGGACATGACTGAGCGACTGAACTGAATGGAAGGGTCACCCCAGGCCCCAGCTTGGCTCCACCATGGTTCTCATCTCCCATCTTGTCTTCTGTTGTGGCTTTAGTTGCTAGGTCATGCCTGACTCTTCTGTGACCCCCAGGACTATAGCCCGCCAGGATCTTCTGTCCAAGGGATTTTCCCAGGCAAGAATATTGGAGTGGGTTGCCGTTTCCTTCTCCAGGGGATCTTTCCAACCCAGAGATGAAACTCACGACTCCTGCATTGACAGGCTGATTCTTTACCATCTAAGCCACCAGAGAAGCCCGCTTATCTCTTAGAAGGCCCCTCAAAGGACCTTTGGAAATGCCCAAAGCTCTGTAAAACCTACCTTGGAGAGAACTATACTGGGTGATCTGAGCACCGAAGAATTGATGCTTTTGAACTGTGGTGTTGAAGAAGACTCTTAAGAGTCCCTTGGACTGCAAGGAGATCCAACCAGTCCATTCTGAAGGAGATCAACCCTGGGATTTCTTTGGAAGGAATGATGCTAAAACTGAAGCTCCAGTACTTTGGCCACCTCATGCAAAGAGTTGACTCATTGGAAAAGACCCTGATGCTGGGAGGGACTGGGGGCAGGAGGAGAAGGGGATGACCGAGGATGAGATGGGTGGATGGCATCACCATCTTGATGGACGTGAGTTTGGGTGAATTCTGGAGTTGGTGATGGACAGGGAGGCCTGGCGTGCTTTGATTCATGGGGTCGCAAACAGTCGGACACGACTGCGCAGCTGCACTGAACTGCACTGAGTTGACACTGGGTGATCATGAAGCGTCCCTTCAGGTGTAAAGGTCTGTGCGTGGTTAAGAATTCCATAAAGTGACTTAGTCTAAATCAACTTCTTTGAAAGGAAAGTGTGTTCTTTGGGTCCCTCATCAAAACAAACAAAAAATCACATTTAGAGACTTCCTTGGTGGTCCAATGGCTAAGACTTTGGGCTCCCAATGCAGGGGGCCCAGGTTCAATCCCAGGTCAGGTAATCAGATCCCACATGCTGTAACAAGAGTTCTCACGCCCCAACAGAGACCCTGCATGCTGCAACCAAGACCCAATGTGGCCAAATAAATACATCCATACCTACATACATATATATTTTAAAGTCACATTCAGCACCAGGTTTGAGCAACTGGTGTTTTCCAAGCCTCCCTGAGTCCCCTTTTTGTCCTGAGGCACCTGGGCCCCCATCCTCCAGCTGTTCTGAGGACTGGACAGGCCTCCCCAGACTGCCCTTCCTGCTTCCATTTCTTCTGGTGTCGGATGTCTTTGTCTCTGCAGCCTGCAGTCACAGGCTGGTGTGCAGCCAGTTCGAACCACCAGCAGGCGCCCTCACCTCTCGCCTGGTGTCCCTCCGAATGTCACCTTCCCAGTGAGGCTATACGATCTACCCCGGTAAACGGCAACCTCTGCGCCCACCTTCAAAAGAAGGTATTAGCAAGGTCAAGCCCACTTGTTCAAAGTGGTAGCTTCCCTGACCTTGAAAGACTGTGGTGATCCTTTTTGCTTCCGTGACTATTAAAATGTTGAATAAAACCCCTCCAGCATTAACACTGTAGATTTAGAGCCTCTGTTTCAAAATCCACTTAGTAGGAGAAAGGACAGGAAGGAAAAAACAAAAACAAGCAACTGCTCCTGAAGTGACCAGTAGACTAGGGTTTACTCTGAAGGGCCCGCCCTCTTTCCAGAGCCGTGGCAACTGCTCCGTGCTAATGGGCCGTGTTCTGGCGGCTCTTCACCCTGCAGGCTGCATGTGTGACTCACCTGGGGAGCTTTGAAAACCACTGATGCCTGGAAATAGGTCTGAAGTTGGCAGAAGCCTAGGCATCAGGGTTTTAAAAATTCCCCAAGTAATCGATGAACAGGCAAAACAGAAAACACAGCCCTGGAGCCATCAAAAGGCTTTCTAGGTGGCTCAGGGGGTAAAGAACCCGCCCGCAATACAGTAGACACAGGTGACGCGGGTTTGACCCCCGGGTCAAGAAGATCCTTTGGAGGAAGTCTTGGCAACCCACTCCAGTATTCTTGCCTGGAGAATTCTACGGACAGAGGAGCCTGGCGGGCTACAGTCCATGAGGTTGCAAAGTGTCAGCCCCATGTGAAGCAACTGAGCACGCAGAGTGATTGAAAGTGCTGACGTGGCTTTCATAACCCCTGCTCTTCTGAGGTGAGTCCAGGCATTCAGCTTTGTAAAGCTCCCGAGGTGCTTCAAATGTGCAGCCAAGGTTGAGAAAATCATTGCTCTGATCAGTTCTCAAATTGGGGGTCCTCAGATAGGCAGCATCAGCACCATCTAGGAACTTGTTAAAAAATGCAAGTTCTCAGGGACCCCACCCCAGATGGACTAGATCAGACTTCCCTCTGTGGTGTAACATGGGTTCAGCAGGGGAGATATACCAAACACAGTTATAAATTGCCATGCTGCCTCGTCTGTGATTTTCTATAAATAAAACAAATAGGCGACTCAATCTTGATTCCCTCTTCCTCCTTTTCTAGAGCAGGAGCCACTTTATTTTTATTTTCATAGAAATGTAGAACAGCCACTGGGCAAAGACAGGATAAATCATTCATGACAGGAGGAGACACATTTGCAAGAACACACATTTGTTGTCCACCCATAGGCAATGAAATGTCCTGGAGAAGAAAAAAGAGAGAAGGGAAAGCACATAAATGCAGAGGCCTGTGGATTCCGAGTGGGTTCCATGCTTGTACCACTTTCCAGTTCTGGAACTCTTCATCTGCCAAGCCTGTCTAAACATTGAGCACATCTGGCACTTTTAAGTTTTTAGTGTCAAACTAATTTTCTTGGAGCCCAAGCCAGACTCTTCTGGTAACTAAGTAACATCCCAAACTGTGGGTAACAAGAAATTCAAGCCAATGTGTAAAATCCTGTTTTTGGTCTCTCTTTTGCATGATTACTTTTAAAAACTCTAGAGAAGAGTTTCTTGGAAGAGAAAAATATGAGAAAAGAAGAAGATGCAGAGAGTACCCACAGAAAAAAATTCAGGTAACCTGGTAAACCCTAAAAGGCAAGTTGACCTAGAGCCCACCCTGTGAGAGCTGCACATGAGGGTAAGGCAAGGGGTGAAAGGGCTGGAAACTCTGCACACAGCCCCCTGCCCCTTTCTTCCTTCATGTGATACATACATTAAGGGGAAATCCCAAGGGGCTTTAGGCTATAACAGCCTGAAACTGTGTTAAGACACATCCCAAATCTTATGTTTCACAAAATCACCATGAAAGCAAAAAATAATGTTGACAACCCATTACGAATATAAACATCGCCTGTTCAAAACATTCTACAAAGCAAAGGTTCTTAAAAGGAATTCTGAGGCAAGGAGTTTGTGTTTTGAGAATGGAACGAGCCTGGAAAACAACTCGTGAACCTTTCAATGTGCAGGGCTCCCTAATCATTGGTGAAAAGACTGAGCTGAGAGGAGGAGGAAGCAGAGCTCAGACTCTGAGCCCGAGGGTCAGCAGAGGCATGGCCGTCTTTGCAGAGAAGCTCCTGCCTCCCCTGATGGACGGGAAATGTGAATTACCTAGGGAATGCCTTAAACTGTAGGTTCCTCGGCTCCCACTCTTAGCAGGCCTAGGGTAGGATCTGAGCATCCAGGTCTAAAGCACTTTGCCCTTGATGCTCATGCTAATTTGAAGGTGTCCCTTTGAGAAACACAGAATTGGCTCTGGAGGATTGCCTGATTTATTGGCATTTTGTGGCCGGTTCCCAGGTTATGCAAGCAGGATATAAAATTGGAGCATCAACACGTTACCATCACGATCGTCATCACCATCTGGTTCTTGTCTTTCTTTATTTCCCTCAGTGAAAGGGCCTTTACTCCAGCTTCCTGGAGCACTGAGGCATGTGCCCTTATCAACCCGAGATGCTGGCATGTCCACACGCCTGCTCTGTCCCTGCAGGCTCGCGTCCCAGGACCACTGACCGCCATCGCAGGCACAGTGTCCAAGCTCGAGGGCCGCCTTCTCATATACTGACAGTGAAGCTCCAGAACAGAGCCATCGAAACGTGGGCGCATCACGATGTCTCTCCATTTTCATTGGTGACCCTGCTGTGCCCAAGGCCAAAGGTGCCACTGACCCCAGCATGAAGTGTGCCAGCCCTAAAGCAAGACCCAGGGCTAGCTCCAGGCTGCTGGAGGCTGCTCTGCAGAAGGAGCTGGAGATCCCTTTATCCCAGTGATCCAGGGTGGCAGCCCTGGCCCTTGGACAATGCAATCCATACAAATTGATAAGAAGCCAGGAGAGGGATTCAGGCAAGGCTTTGCTGGGACTTGTGCTCCAGCGAGAGGGAGTGAGAACCCCTACCAATGCCCATGGTCAGTCCCTGGGGTGAGGGGGAAGGGAGGCGCTGATTCCTTAAATGCGGTGAGAGCAAGGCTGGATCCGTGGGCCAGCCGGGAGAGTGGCTTAGGTGATCTGCCTCCCCCTGGTGGCGCTCTGTGCAGGATCATTTGTAATACCCTGCTTTTGCTTGCAGCATCTCAGATGTGGCAACTGGGCTTTGGCCTTTTAGCGTCTTATTGTTCATAATTTGGGCTTCCCAGGTGGCACGAGTGGTAAAGAACCCACCTGCCAATGCAGGAGACATAAGAAATGCAGGTTTGATCCCTGGATTGGGAAGATCCTCTGGAGGAGGGCATGGCAACCCACTCCAGTATTCTTGCCTAGAGAATTCCATGGGCAGAGGAGCCTGGTGGGCCACAGTCCACAGGGTGGCAAAAAGTCGGACACGACTGAGTTGACTTAGCACTCACGTGTGCATGTTCACACTACTATTACTACTAAGTCGCTTCAGTTGTGTCTGACTGTGTGACCCCATAGACGGCAGCCTACCAGGCTCCCATAATTTGCCCCAATTGTGCACGTCTGCGGTTATTTTTAGTCCCTCATAATTTCTTTGTATTCTGTTGCTCGAGAAGATGTAGGTCAAGCTGCAAGCACTGCAGCAAGGGATCCCAGGCCCTGGCCTGCCTCACAGGGAGCCTCAAGGAGAACCAGAGGCAGAAGAACCCCAGGCTTGCCTCTTGTGCCAGTTGCCCGAGGAGATGAGGGCAGAGTCATCCTAAGGAGACTTTGCTTTGGCAAAGAGGTTACGATAAGATGAGGCCAGACCTTGGTCCAGAAAGTTCCTGTTGATGCAAAGAGGATCCGCTCTGCCTTCATGAAGTGAAGCGATTGGAGGGCTCTTGAGGCCAGAACACTGAGCATGCGCTCTTGCTGAGCACTGTTCCCCATTAACTGCATTTGACTCTCACAACTAGCGGGTGATGGAGACACATTGCTCTGCATCCTTGCTAACAGCTGGTATTGCTGGTCTTTCTCATTTTCGTCAGTCTGGTAGGTATATGCTAAATACTAAATGAGTATTTCTCTGATTGCTTGTGAGGTTGAGTTCTTTTTGGAGTTTGTGTAATGTTTCCTTCTCTGACATAATGTTGGGTTTTTACTATTAGCTTATCCTGGCTTTCATGATCTCTGATTTTTAGTTTCCTCTGGGCCAGTCCAAAAGAAAAGAGAAGGGGGGCGGGGAGTGAAGATGATTCTAGACTTCAAGGAGAGAGAACGCTGGAAATAGACCTCTATTCTGAGGGACAGGCTCCAGGGGTACAGTGATGGCCAGTGCTGGAGCGTGGCCTCTGCCAGGAGACTGGTCTGGGTGGATTTGACCCAGGGCTTTAGGGAAACTGATGTAATTCTGTTAGGGAACCATTGACTGAAACCACCCGCCCTGGCCAGGCAGGATAATAACCACTGGCATGGCTGATCTCACAACAGAAGATTCATATAAGGAACATGGAACTGACCAGCTACCTCCGACTGGAAGAACCCAGGAGGGGCCGAAAGGAAGGAAGAGACACCAGCCCATGGTAAGTCCAGTCAACCTCCCAGAAATCCTTGTGCTGGAATCCATCTTGGCTAAGAGATGCAGGCACCACCAGGAAGGACCGAGTCAGATCAAACACAAGCAACATGATTGGCCAGAGACAATCCAGAAAGCTTACCCCATTGCCTTAAAACCCGAGGCTGTGAGCCACGTGGCAGAGCAGTGCTCCGAGGTTCCCTTGCGCTGCTGCTCTCTGCTCAGACCCCCCATCCCAATAAAGGCTCTCACTTTGCAGTGAGTGTGTCTCCCTGGACAATTTATTTCTGAATGTTGGACAAGAGCCCACTCCCAGGCCCTGGAAGAGGTCATCCTTTCAGTAAAAATTCCATCATGAAAAACCGTCAGCCAGAATAATGGACCTATGTGGGGAAGAAGCTAGGCTGGCACGGAGAGGTAGCAGATGGGTCAGAGGCAGCGGAGGACAAACCAGAGCAGGATCTTGGTACTAGTGGCGAGAGGCCCCGGCGGGACGTGTGAACAACGCTACCCCTGGGAACCGGCAGCACTGTCTGAGCGCCTGCTCGATATCCTACTCTCAAGGCAGAGCTGGGGCCTGATGGTAAATGGAAGGGCAGCCCAGTCGGCCTAGAAGACAAGGGACACAGAGTTACACCAGGGAAAGGTGAGGGCCAGAAACATCTAATTCTCCAGTCACCCCGCCCTCTGCCTCACTGGCCCAAGCTTGCCTTTCCCCTTCCCGTCAGAGCGGGTCCTTTCTCCAATGGACCTCTGTCCCTCAGCCGGCCAGCTCACAGCTTCTAGACAGGCCTGGACATGGCCGAGTCCCAGCAATGAACCAGTTTAAAAAGATGTAGGATGCTCGCTACAGGTTTTGTTTTGGTTTTGAATGTGACCACCTCGCCTTTTTTTTTTTTTAACATCGAGGCAGAATTCATATAATGTAAAACTAACCTCGTTGAAGTATATAATTCAGTACATTTAGTATATTTCACAAGGTTGTACAGACATCACCACTGTCTAGTTCTACAACATTCTTTTTTCCTTTAAAGTGGACTTCATTTTTTACAGTAATTTTAGGTTCGCAGAAGACCGAGCAGAAAATACAAGTTCCCATATACCCGTCTCCCCGCCCACATGCACAGTATTCTCCACCGATCAACATCTTGCACAAGAGTAATTCATTTGTTGAAATCCATGAACCCGCACATCATAATTCCCCAAAGTCTACAGTTTACATTAGGGTTTACTCTTGGTGTTGTGCATTGTTTTAGCAAATTATGACACATATCTAACATTATACTATCATACAGTACAGTTTCACTGCCCTAAAAAGTCCTCTGTGTTGTGCCTATTCATCCCTCCCCTGCCTTTGTTGAATCATAAACTGAAGCATATAAAATTTTTTGAATTTAGTAGAGTAAACATCAGTTCAAGTGGGGCAGCATCAAACTGGAAGTGGTGATGATCTCGCCTCAGGCAGGAGCTGGGAAAGTACCTACACAGACAAGGTGTGAAGCAAAGAAAGAAAATTATTTGATAAGCTGTAGCTTAGAGTCTATTGGACTGTTGATCACAAACTGTGATTGCTTGTCCTCAGCTTTCCATTTCCTAACCTTGAAGCATTTACAGGCTTAGATTTTGGTTGGTTTACATAGGCCTTCTTCTCCATTAGAGACACCTCAGTCTACAGGCCTCTTTTTGTAACTAATTAAAACCCCCTCAGCCCCTGGCAACCACTAATATTTTTACAGCCTCCATAGATTTGCCTTTTCTGGAATGTCATACAGACAGATCATACAGAATGCAGCCTTCTCAGATTAGCTTCTTTCACTTGGTAATGTGCGTCTAAGTTTCCTCTATGTCTTTTGATGGCTTGATAGCTCATTTCTTTCTAGTGCTGAATAATATTCTAATGTCTGATGCCACATGTTAACTCATCCATTGACAGACTGAATATACAAATGGACAATGGTCAGACCCCACATAAAAATAGAACTTTGACCCATAACCTACAGTAAACTGCCCAGGAAGCTAACCTCTACTAATCTTCAGTAAGCAACTCAGGAAGTCAGCCTGGTATAAGTCAGACTCAAGGAAGCCAGACTGCTATCTCCGGTGATAATCCATGGAGCTAAACAAAAACTTCTGTAATAATCCACCTCTAGTGGCCAACACTTGGTTTATAACTGACAGCTTCCAACTTAGGGCCAACCAAATACGTCCTCTAACCATCACCTGGGGTGCCTCATTTCTAGTTAGTCCTCTGGAGCTCCCCGTGCCAACAGCCTCCAGTAAGGCGTACCTGAAGCCTCCTCTTTTTTCTCCCATAAACTTTCCTACTCTTCCGCTGCCTTTGAGTCCCTGTCAATAGTGAGTGGCCAACTGCCTTGCTCTATAGCAAGTTCATGAAAAGTCTTGCTTTTCTCATTTGATTAGTTTTATTTTCACACCATGCCCTTTACTGAATGACGTTTTGGTTGCTTCCAAGTTTTGACAGTTATGAATGACGTTGCTATGACCATCCATGTGCAGAGTTTTGTGTGGATATAAATTTTCAGCTCTTTGGGCTGAAGGGTAAATGCCAAGGCACATGATCGTTGGATTATATGGTAATCTGTGGGCTTAGTATGTTTGGTTTTCTAAGAAACTGCCAAACCGTCGTCCAAAGTGATGGTATCATTTTGCATTCCCATTAGTAATGAATGACAGTTTCTGTTGTGCCATATTCTCACCAGTGTCTGGCGGTGTCATTGTTTTGAATTCGGGCTATTCTAACAGGCGCAGGCATGCTTGCATGCTAAGTTGCTTCAGTGTCCAACTCTTTGCAGCCCCATAGACCGTAGCCCACCAGGCTCCTCTGTCCACGGGGTCCAGGCAAGAATACTGAGTGGGTTGCCATTTCATCCTCCAGGGGATCTTCCTGACCCAGGGATTGAACCCCTGTCTCGTACATCTCCTGCACTGGCGGCCGGGTTCTTTATCACTAGCGCCACCTGGGAAGCCCAATAGGTGTAGAGTGTTGTGGTTTTAATTTGCAATTCCTTAATAACAAATGATAGTGAACATCTTTTCCTATGCCTATTTTCCATCTGTACATCTTCTTTAGTGAGATATCAGTTCACATTTTCTGCCCATTTAAAAGTCAGGTTGTTTGTTTACTTCCTGTTGAGCTTTAAGCGGTCTCGGTATATTTTGGAAGACAGTCCTTTACAAATATGTCTTCTGCAAATATTTTTTCCTAGTCCCTGGCTTGTCTTCACATTCTCTCGACAGTCTCTCAGAGCAGAAGGTTTTAATTTTAACAACATCTTTCTAGTCAACTGTCTCTCGCATGGATCGTGCATCTGGTGTTGTATCTAAGAAATCATCACCACACCCCAGGTTGTCTAGATTTTCTCCCGTCTAAAACATTTTCACCACTCCCCAAGGGCTATATGCTCATGTATGTCTACATCCAACTGCCATATATCTGCACCTGAGTGGTGTATGAGCAGCAGTTTATTTTTATCAGTAGCGGGGAATGTGAAGCACTTTGTATCTTTATGATGCTGTTCTATTTGAGTCTTGGTGTTGAATTCCTGGGATATGTGGCATCTGTTCGAAGCAAATTAAAATTGAGCAAGTGAGGCTTCACAACAGAGGTTCCTGCTGGGGAGAGTTGAGGCAGGAGGTTCATATTTGTCTTCATATTTCTGTAGAGGAGAGTGAACATCCGTCCTACTCTCCAGAGGAAAGGCTTCTGGTCCCTCTCTTAAACTCTCGGTCCTCCCCCTATGGGGAGAGTGATTTATCTGGTTGCTGAGATGACTAGCGTTTGACATTCACTGGGCCCTGGATGTTGGATGTTCAGGTCCTCTGCTGAGCAAAGTGAGTGAGTTAAAGGCACGTACGAAGTCCCTCCTTCTGCCTGTCTCACAGTCTCAGTCCCACACATATGAGGCTGTGCCCGATTCTCCAGGCGGCTTTCCTGTGCCCAGCTCCCAAAGTTTAAACTGGGGGATGGGGTTACACCACTAAGTTGTCCAAAGTTCCAGTCATGCTCTGCAGTCAGCTTGACTATCCTGAAAGCAGATGTTTTGCACCCTATATTACTCTATTTTCTTCTAAATGGATTCAGAATCTGGAGGGCAGAAGGGAGAAGGTTATGTTTAATTCACACTTGAGAATCGCCCCTTTCACAGGCCTGGAGGGGGTCCTCAGTCAGCCACTGCCACCCCAAGGCCCTCTCCATGGACAGTGGAGATGGAAGCCTCACGAACAGCACATTTAGGGATAAGTTTCATCTTCAGCAAGTCCTGCCAGCCCCATCCCTCCTAACTTCTTCCTCCTTTTCCACTCAGTCCCATCCATAATGTGGCAATCACAATCATAATCCTTCGGTTGCTTTTTATCGGGCAGAGGTTGGGAGATTCTTGATTTTAAATCACTGAAGTCAAAAAAGAAGCACCTCTTGGCCCCTCATTTCCTCATATGTGAGCCCTACCTTATGGGGTTGTCATGAGGGTTTAAATCAGATGATGTGCATAAACTGTTTAGCAAATGCCTAGCATGGTGCTATTGTAGCAGATGCTCTGTGAATAGCAGCTGCCATCGGTGCTGCTCTTGTTATTATTAATCATTAGTATTCAGGCTCCTATCCATCACGTCTCCTCACATCTGGCAGCACTGAAAACAAAGCTTCAGTAATTGACATGGAGACCTACACTGCTCTACTCAGATGCCATTTTGGTTAGGAAAGTCATTCTTCAGGACCTATTTGATTCATTAAACCCAGCTGGAAGAATCTGTGGCATTTGAATTTACCAATGATTAAGGAAGCAATTTTCCTACAACTTTTGAAAACCGGGTCATAAAAACTGGCTAATTACAGCAGAATGTGTCCTTCAGAATTCTATGGAACTCTGAGAAAACCAGAGCATCTAACCTCAAAAGACTGAGAAAATACTTCCCACATTTCCCCCAAAAAGGATATCAGACATTGAAGCAACTTGGAAAGATTACGCATTTCCACTCTTTCCCCAAAGGGAAAAGCACTTTACCCGGGGCGTGCATTTGAGAACTGGAACCTACTTGGTGGTGAAAATTTCCACTTCTTAACCCATCAATTGTGAACAGTCCAATTAGCGATTAAAATATTTGAATTTCTAAAGGTAATTAAGCAAGTTGACATCTTCCACTGAAAAGGAAATAGAGAAGTTAAAGTACAGAAGAAATAGCTGGCTATAATGTACTCTCTTATGTGAGGTGGTATTTGTGAGACTGTGAATGTTTTAGGATGTTTTGAAGTAAAGCCTTGTGTTGGTCTGGAACTCAGAGGCCCAGTGAATTCTCTGAAATTATCTGTAAAATTCTCTTTGACATCTTTATGTACATTTTTCTTAGGAGAAACACTGTCTTACGTAGGTACGTATCCTTGAGGCAGAGCCTAAAACAGGAATTTGGGTGCATGAGGGAATTATCTCAAGGTGAAAAGACTAAGGGAACAGGACAAGGCAGAGAATAAAACCAAGGGAGAAGGCAGCTTCACCCGAGTCCAGCTTCAACGTGATCCTGCCGGGCGCCCCGGAGCACGAGATGCACGGAGAATTGGCAGTAGTTTCGTCCCTCTGGGTGAGTCACGGCTGCTGGGGCGTGCTGCAGCGTAATCTGAGTAGGGTGGCACCCTGGAGAAAGAGCTAGCGTCGAGCCATTGGCAGCTCACCCCCACCGCAGCCAGGGGCTTGGTGCCCTGGCCTGGTGTTGGAGGGCATCACTTTCACAAGTTTCCTAGAGTGTCTGGGCATCCTGACCCCAAAGGATTAAGAAACACTTTTTTAAAAAAGTTCTGTCTCTACAGGTGAGAAATGTCATAAGTCAGAAGTTATTTGTCACAGCTTTTGTAATAGAAAAAGACTGAGAACAACCCGAACGTCCATCAGAAGGGGATTCCCTCGATGAATGATGGTATTTGCGTAAGATCAAATACTCTGCAGCCTTGAAAAGAATGGGGAAGTTCTCAGTGTTGACTTTACAATGATTATCAAGATACATTGTTGACCAGAATAATGAAATACGAAGCAATGCATTTGGTTTGTTACCATCTGTATAAAAAAGGGGGTAAAAGTTTTTTTGCTTCATTCTATACAGAATATCTCCAAAAGATGCATAAGAAATTGGTAACTCTGGTTGCTTCTTGGGAGAGGAGCCGAGTGCCTGGAGGGCAAGGTCCAAGGGAAGATAATGGCCCTCTCTTGTTTGCTGTCCTTTAGGTTAGTATTTCATTTTTTTAATGCCTCACTCAAAGATTCTAGAACAATACTTTATTGCTTCGGACTTAGTAATGATAGATGTTTTGAGAAGAGTAATGAAAACAAGTGTTTTGCTTACCTGGGAATTTGAGCTACTTCTCTCCTTGCCCGTTTGGCCACAAAGATCACTAAAAATCAATAATACGAAGCAATGCATTTGGTTTGTTACCATCTGTATAAAAAAGGGGGTAAAAGTTTTTTTGCTTCATTCTGTACAGAATATCTCCAAAAGATGCATAAGAAATTGGTAACTCTGGTTGCTTCTTGGGAGAGGAGCCGAGTGCCTGGAGGGCAAGGTCCAAGGGAAGATAATGGCCCTCTCTTGTTTGCTGTCCTTTAGGTTAGTATTTCATTTTTTTAATGCCTCACTCAAAGATTCTAGAACAATATTTTTTGCTTCGGACTTAGTAATGATAGATGTTTTGAGGAGAGTAATGAAAACAAGTGTTTTGCTTACCTGGAAATTTGAGCTACTTCTCTCCTTGCCCGTTTAGCCACAAAGATCACTAAAAATCATCCCCACGATAAGAAACAATTCTACCAGTTTTTGCAACATCCTTTGTTTTTCTTTTAAGAACTCCTTATCTAATCTCTTATCAGCCTATTTCAGTTGACTAATTTATTCCCTAAACCCATGTGAAGTATTTGGGGTTTAATTATGACTTCATGTCTATTTTTCTTGTTTCTCATGGGTAGTGATTAGGGGAGGAAGTTCTAAGAACTTGTCAAGAATAGTCATGATGTGCTTAGTGTACCGAGAGCAAGGACACGTCCGTTGACAGAGAAGGATTTTGTATAGTCAAGTGCTATCTAAAGAAAATGTAATATAGTCAATATAATAGCTCACATCTCTGGAGAACTTGCTGCCAGACAATGTGCCAAGCATTTCTCATATTTATTTTATATAATTCTTTTAATAATTTTAAGGGGAAAGGGGATGCTATTATTATACCCATTTTGAACTAAAGAAATGGAAAGCAAAAATGGTTAATACACTCAGGGTTGCATAAATAGTAAGTAGAGGAGCTGAAATGCGTACCTGACTGCCTGACCCCAAATCCAAGTCCTTACCCCTCCACCCTCACTGGTCACCTGGTCAGCTAATGAGAAGAAGCCATTTTCCTGTTCCCTTTATGGAGCTGGCTTCAGAGCCTTGCTCTAGACTACCCGATAGGTGATCAGAGACCCAGAAACCACTCAAGAGCTCGGTCCCAATAACTGCATCTATCAGCTGCTTTCCTTCTCCAGCTGTCAGAAGACACCCAAGTGGTAACTTTTCTGCCTGTGGTTCCTGAGAACACGGTGGCATCTCTGTACGGATCCTGCCTGCAAAGACCAGCTGCTGAGGGGCCACGGAGCCAGTGACGATGCCAAGTAACAGCCATAATGATACTGAAACAACCTAATGCCCGGGGAAGAGCCATTCAGCTCAGTCGCTCAGTTGTGTCCAACTCTTTGCAACCCCATGGACTGCAGCACGCCAGGCCTCCCTGTCCGTCACCAACTCCCGGAGTTCACTCAGACTCATGTCCATCAAGTCAGTGATGCCATCCAGCCATCTCATCCTCGGTCGTCCCCTTCTCCTCCTGCCCCCAATCCCTCCCAGCATCAGGGTCTCTTCCACTGAGTCAGCTCTTCACATCAGGTGGCCAAAGTACTGGCGTTTCAGCTTCAACATCAGTCCTTCCAATGAATATTCAGGACTGATTTCTTTTAGGATGGACTGCTTGGATCTCTTTGCAGTCCAAGGGACTCTCAAGAGTCTTCTCCAACACCACAGTTCAAAAGCATCAATTCTTCAGCACTCACCTTTCTTTATAGTCCAACTCTCACATCCATACATGACCAATGAAAAAACCATAGCCTTGACGAGACAGACTTTTGTTGGCAAAGTAATGTCTCTGCTTTCAGGAAGGCAAAAACCAGGGATTCTCTTTACTCCAAGCAGCCACAGTCATGTCAGTCTGGTTTTAGCTACCTCTGAGCACCATTGCCTCCATGGTAATGAGAAAAATTTCCCCATAAGTGATATTTCCCTGTACCTGTTTTCTGTGTGGCTCTGACCTGCAATTGGCAGGTGCCCTGCCTCTTCATGATAGGTGGAATGGAGTCTCCTAAGAATCATATCTCTCGGGCAAATAAGATATCATTTTCATCAGCAAAAATTAGATTATCTCCATTTAACTACACCCCACCACCACCACCCCCCGTCAGCTGTATGGTAGAAAGACAGCCAGGCCACACCAGGCAAAAAGACTCGGGTGCTTATCTAGGCCCAAGGCTGGCTCCCTTATTAGAGAAAACAGAGCAAAGCAAATGAGCGCCTGGTAGAATCTGAGCAGCAGAGAGCAAGGAGACTCGAGCTGTTAATCAGGAAGTAAGATGGCGCAGGGGCTAGTGTCTGTCAACTCTTTCCTGTGCCAAGCCCTCTATGTACCACAAATGTCTAAACAGACAGCAAACGCGAAAAGAATGATGAGTGTCCACTTTCAAAAGACTGAAAATCAAAAAAGAGGTTTTGAACAATGTGAGAATATATTCTTTTAGAAATATAAATGAAATATAAATGTCTACCTGTTACATTTATTAATCAAGACATTACAAATATTATAGTAATTTAGAAATACTGCTAACATAGAAATATTTCTTTTAAATATTCCCATCTCACATTCATGAAACCATCCTACATTAGTTCTTCATATCTCCTTTACGATCACCGTCCTTGTCACAACCAAAGTCACATTTTGAGGCATCTAACAGTTTTCCAAAACATATCACCTTTACTTCCCACTAAGTTGTTCTGAGATGACATTGCTTTTGAATCCATATAATAATATGCTGTTAATGAAAATGTGCCTGAGGCCCCAGATATCCATTTCTATAAGGCTTAGTACAGATGTGTCTCTTCATTCATTCTCTAAATGTGTATTTATGGTATTTATAAAATTATTATTGCTTTTAAAAGTGATCTTTAAAGGCCTGTTTTCAATGATATCTAGCATTTGCTCTTGTGAAGTCATATCCCTAGATTTATGACTAAATCCGTATTATCCTGAGATAATACAGATTTATGAGTATATCTGTATTAAATCTGCCTCCTTTGAAAAAATCCATTGTGTAAGGCAACCCTTATAACCACTCCAAACTGCAGCTGGCAGCAGAACATTGTCTCAGAACAATTTGTTCATCTCAAACAGTACTTTGTCAAATAAAGGAAAAGAATCCTCAAGTGTCTTGGCCTGGGTTCCTCAGAAGGCAAAACCTTCCAGCTGCCAGTCTATCAGGGAACCGCAGGCAGGAGTGGGGTGCTGGGCAGCAGCAGATATGGGGTGCATTCCTGAGCTGCACCCCTGCTGGTATCAAGGGAACCAAGGGCACCATCTCTCAAGACATCCTTCGAAAGGCTTTATAACTTCTTCTTGGGACAGGTAAGGGGAGGGGGATGCATTCATCCCCCCTAGTCTCCCTGGGGTCAATATTGGCCTGTGGGAAGCTGGAGCTCCCTCTGCCCCATGGAAGCTCAGTGTGGGCACTGAACGGGCCTCACAGCAAGATGGCAGCATCTGCAGGGAGCCCCCAAATGGGCAGGAAGAAGGTGTAGCAGGAAGTGGGAGACTGTCATTACCCCTGTGTGAAGGCACACCGCCAGTGGCAGCTGGGAGTTACCTTGAAACCAAGTGAGTCTGAGAGGCTATCACAGGGCCTCTAACACACCCCGTTCAGTTCAGTTCAGTCGCTCAGTTGTGTCCGGCTCTTTGCGACTCCATGAACCGCAGAACGCCAGGCCTCCCTGTCCATCACCAACTCCTGGAGTCCACCCAAACCCATGTCCATTGAGTCAGTGATGTCATCCAGCCATCTCATCCTCCGTCCTCCCCTTCTCCTCCTGCCTTCAATCTTTCCCAGCATCAGGGTCTTTTCCAATGAGTCAGCTCTTCGCATGAGGTGGCCGAAGGATTCGAGTTTCAGCTTCAGCATCAGTCCTTCCAATGAATATTCAGCACTGATTTCATTTAGGATGGACTGGTTGGATCTCCTTGCAGTCCAAGGGACTCTCAAGAGTCTTCTCCAACACCACAGTTCAAAAGCATCAATTCTTTGGTGCTCAGCCTTCTTCACAGTCCAACTCTCACATCCATACATGACCACAGGAAAAACCAAAGCCTTGACTAGATGGACCTTTCTTGGCAAAGTAATGTCTCTGCTTTTTAATATGCTATCTAGGTTGGTCATAACTTTCCTTCCAAGGAGTAAGCATCTTTTAATTTCATGGCTGCAATCACCATCTGCAGTGATTTTGGAGCCCCCCAAAATAAAGTCTGACACTGTTTCCACTGTTTCCCCATCTATTTCCCATGAAGTGATGGGGCCAGATGCCATGATCTTCGTTTTCTGAATGTTGAGTTTTAAGCCAACTTTTTCACTCTCCTCTTCCACTTTCATCAAGAGGCTTTTTAGTTCCTCTTCACTTTCTACCATAAGGGTGGTCACATCTGCATATCTGAGGTTATTGATATTTCTCC
>SJXQ01013044.1:623096-704674 GCA_006408695.1 Aepyceros melampus
ATGGACTGGTTGGATCTCCTTGCAGTCCAAGGGACTCTCAAGAGTCTTCTCCAACACCACAGTTCAAAAGCATCCATTCTTCGGCACTCAGCCTTCTTCACAGTCCAACTCTCACATCCATACATGACCACAGGAAAAACCATAGCCTTGACTAGACGGACCTTAGTCGGCAAAGTAATGTCTCTGCTTTTGAATATGCTATCTAGGTTGGTCATAACTTTTCTTCCAAGGAGTAAGTGTCTTTTAATTTCATGGCTGCAGTCACCATCTGCAGTGATTTTGGAGCCCAAAAAAATAAAGTCTGACACTGTTTCTACTGTTTCCCCATCTATTTCCCATGAAGTGATGGAACCAGATGCCATGATCTTCGTTTCCTGAATGTTGAGCTTTCAGCCAACTTTTTCACTCTCCTCTTTCACTTTCAACGAGAGGCTTTTTAGCTCCTCTTCACTTTCTGCCATAAGGGTGGTGTCATCTGCATATCTGAGATTATTGATATTTTTCCCGGCAATCTTGATTCCAGCTTGGGCTTCTTCCAGCCCAGTGTTTCTCATGATGTACTCTGCGTACAAGTTAAATAAGCAGGGTGACAATATATAGCCTTGACGTACTCTTTTTCCTATTTGGAACCAGTCTGTTGTTCCATGTCCAGTTCTAAGTGTTGCTTCCTGACCTGCATACAGATTTCTCAAGAGGCAGGTTAGGTGGTCTGGTAATCTTAGTTTCTTGAATGCTGAGTTTTAAGTCAGCTCTTTCACTTTTCTCTTTTGCCTTCATCAAGAAGCTCTTTAGCTCCTCTTCACTTTCTGCCATTAGAGTGATATCATCTGCATATATAAGGTGAAGGTGAAGTCGCTCAGTCGTGTCCGACTCTTTGCAACCCCGTGGACTGCAATGTACTAGGCTTCTCTGTCCATGGGATTCTCCAGGCAAGAATACTGGAGTGGATTGCCATTTCCTTCTCCAGGGGATCTTCCCGACCCAGGGATGGAATCCGGATCTCCTGCATTGGAGGCAGATGCTTTAACCTCTGAGCCACCAGGGAAGCCCCCTGCATATCTAAGGTTGTTGATATTTCTCCCATAACCTTGATTCCAGCTTGTGTTTCATCCAGCCAGGCAAGTCGTATGATGTACTCTACATATAAATTAAATAAGCACAGTGACAATACACAGCCTTGACGTACTCCTTTCCCAATTTTGAACCAGTCCATTGCTCCATGTCTGGTTCTAACTGTTGCATCTTGACTGGCATACAGGTTTCTCAGGAGACAGGTAAGGTGGTCTGGTATTCCCATCTCTTTAAGAATTTTCCAGTTTGTTGAGATCCACACAAAGTCTTTTGCGCAGTTAATGAAGCAGAAGTAGATGTTTTTCTGGAATTCCCTTTTTTTCTCTATGATCCAAGGAATGTTGGCAATTTGATCTCTGGTTCCTCTCCCTTTCTAAACCCAGTTTGTACATCTGGAAGTTCTCAGTTCACATACTGCTGAAGCCTAGCTTGAAAGATTTAGAACATAAACTTGCTAGCATATGAAATGAGCACAATTGTAGGGTAGTCTGAACATTCTTTGGCATTGCCCTTCTTTGGGATTGGAATGAAAACTGACCTTTTCCAGTCCTATGGCCACTGCTGAGTTTTCCAAATTTGCTGACATATTGAGTGTAGCACTTTGACATCATCATCAATAGGATTTGAAATAGCTCAGTTGGAATTCCATCACCTCCATTAGCTTTATTCACGGTAATGCTTCCTCAGGCCCATTTGACTTCACACTCCAGGATGTCTGGCTCTAGGTAAGTGACCATACCATCGTGGTTAACTGGGTCATTAAGACCTTTTTCATATAGTTCTGTGTATTCTTGCCACAACTTCTGGGGCCCCTTACATTGTCACAAAGGAAACTTGCTCCACCAGCTTGGACTTTCACATCAGAGAGAAACAAACTTCCATCCTGAGTAAGTCCATACTGAGTCTGGGTTACTTTGATACTGCCTATACTCAGCAGATCTGACCCAAGCAAAATTATGAAAGCTACAAACTGTGAGCTGAGTTTCCTTTCTCTCCACCCTCTTCAGTGTGATCTGCTCCATGGGTTCCAGGCTCTTCATATTGTCCCCCCACCCCCACGCCAGCTCCTCACTGGTTAGCCAGGGCCTGTGTGCTTCCAACATCCTCTACCCCGACTCCCTATTCCTCAGCCCTTCAAAATTTACTAATCATGTGTTTTTCATTCGGTTACAGGGAACTTTCTTCTTCCCAACTTCTTGGGACAGGAACGACTCTTTAATCTGAAGATACAAACCACCGATAGCTAGTTACAGCTTCATGTATGACCAGAAATTGGGACAGGGAATCACATAGACATGGATCTGAACCTGAGTTCTGCTACTTTCCAGGTGTAGTGAGCATGAGGCTTTTGTGGTCTCTGCCTCCTTATTTGTAAAATGGTGATATGAGACCAATTTTACAGAATTATTAAGAGAATAAAATAAAATAAAGCATTTAGCATAGTTCCTGGAAGAGGATGAGAGTCAAGCTAAACACAACTCTTCTAGAAATGCATGTTTTCATCCAGGTTCAAGCAGTCCAAGTGATGGTCATTGATCCTGCTTTTGGAGACCCCTGAGGATAAGATTTCTCCAGGCCCCTTCAGCAAGCCTGCTTAATCATCCTTGGAAATCCTTCCACACGTCAACCAGGCCCTCTCTCATAGCTGCTGCTGCTGCTAAGTCACTTCAGTCATGTCCGACTCTGAGCGACCCCATAGACGGCAGCCCACCAGGCTCCTCTGTCCTTGGGATTCTCCAGGCAAGAGCACTGGAGTGGGTTTCTCATAGCTGCTCAGGCCTTTTTAACTGTGCAGGAAATGTGGACAACTTTCTCCTTGAGATTCTTTGCCTCTTCTTTAGGTTAAAAATCTCTGAGTCCTTTATCATTACATCATAAAATCCATTGTCTGTTACTGGGATAATTGAATAATTTTGTTACTCTTTTCAGGGGTCAGAGAGAGGCTTTGATGGTGTTCAGCAAGGGACCGGGAAACACCTAATTTGTAAAAGAAAGCAAAATGCTACGTTATCATAATTCTCACAGCGTGGTCCTGGACCAGCAGCTTCAGCATCACCTGGGAACTCATTAGAAATGCCATCCTAAGGTCTCACTTCAGACGTCCTGAGTCAGACACTGGCTGGAGGCCAGCAGGCTGGGCTTTAACAAGGTCTTCCACTGATTAAGATGCTTGTGGAGGTTGGAGAACCACTGCTCTGTACAAAATGGCAAAGAGATGAATTGGAGACAGTGGCCAAGAGTCCCGCGGCCTGAAGGGCAGCCCTCCATTTCCTCCTGTGTCCGTATCCTCATTCTCCAGTTGGCAGCAAAGGAGAGACGCTCCCTACAGGGAAGGGAGAGTGCTTTCCCAGCTCCCTCCCACTGAGAAGAGAAAGGAAGATGGGCTATGTCCTGACTCAGGGTACTTCAACACACAGGGAGGGTGAGAGAGCCACTCACTCCTAGCACCCTTGTCTGCTTGAACATGACCCCGTCAGTGTCTGAAAATCTCAACAAGCAGATTAGCAGCTCTAGAAGCAAGGAAAGACAAACCAACCTTGAATATTCATTGGAAGGACTGATGCTGAACCTGGAGCTCCAATACTTTGGCCACCTGATTCTAAGAACTGATTCTTTGGAAAAGACCCTGATGGCTGGGAAAGAGTGAGGGCAAGAGGAAAAGGAGGTGACAGTGGATGAGATGATTGGACAGCTTCACTGACTCAATGGACATGAGTTTGAGGAAACTCCAGCAGACAGTGAAGGACAGGGAAGCCTGGCGTGCTGCAGTTCATGGTATCGCAAAGAGTCAGACACGACTTAGTGACTGAAGAGCAAGGGGAAAGAAGAGTAAAAACTTCTCTTCTGCCCCAGGGACCCACAGCCCTGCTGGTTTCTCCCTCTCTCAACTTACTGTGGGAAATAAATTCCCTTTGTTGTTTTTAATAAATTGATTTATTTTTGGTAGGGTGAACTAAAGTACCCTAAATTGTGAGGGTTTTACGATGTGTGTTGGGAATTATTAAGCAATTGATGCAAAAATTTTCCCATATCAAAAGCTTGGGCACAGTTCCAAGAGGAAAACTTTCCATAGCAAAACATCATCTGTTTTCAAATTACTCTAGAGGTCAAAGGAAATCAGTGCAGAAGACAGTGGAAGCACCGCCAAAGGGCCTAAATCTACCCCACTCGTCAGGCTGGCCGCTCACCCAGGCTTGCCTATAGGGTGGTGTGGGCTAGGCCTGTCTGGGAGCATCAGGCCAGCAGGCTTTAATAAAGGCACCGGGAGGACACTTTACTATGGCTTCTGTGCGTTTATGACAGTATGAAGCTACAGGTTCCACGCCTGTCCCGCGCTCTGTTTTGTCACAAGGCAGTCATACTCAAAGTTGGAGATACTTAACTCTGAATAGCCAGGATGTAAAGTCTCTGTGCCCTAGGTTTCATCAAAGAAAATATCTCAGGCACAGAAGGAGAAAAGTCATAAATGTCATACTCAAATGTTTATGAGTTTCGTTATTGTCTCGCTGTTCTCTTTTTGGCAAAATTGCGCCTTTTAAAATTCAGTTCACGTTAGTCAGAGGCCCTTTGCCGCTGGTCGCTGGTCTCCATAGCGCTGGGGAGCCGGGGGTAATTACTTTGTCCCAGGAAGAGTTCGTTCCTCTCAAGCCCCGCGGCAGTCTCCGCGTTTCAAAAGATAAATTGTGAGGACCTTTGCGGAAATGTGCCCTTTTCTAACCTGTGCCCTACCCTCCTTCCTGATCTTCCATCTGCCTGTTTGTGACGCTTCTCTGAAGGCTGCTGTGACACACGATGTGTGGGCGTCTGAACCCGAGGTCCACTTGCTGTTTCTGAAAATGATTCAGACGTACCAACCCCAAAGCAGCCTGCCACCAGAGCGAAGCAGTCCTTTCACTGGGGACCGAGCAGCCTGGCCGGGTAGGGAGGCCCTGGGCACGGGCCAGCTAGCAGGAGGTCGAAGCTAACAGAGTCCCTGACCCTTGTTCATCAGGCAGCCGTGTGTGCAGAACTCTTGTTTCCAGCTCAGCTGAGCCATCCCCCTAACCATGAATTAGCTCTCAAGTCTGCAAATCATATGTTAGAAGCATCTTCCCCACTGCAAGGCCTCCCCTGGTGGCTCAGTGGTAAAGAACCTTCCTCCAGTGCCGGAGACGCGCGTTCGAACCCTGGGTAGGAAAGGTCCCCTGGAGAAGGAAATGACAATCCACTCCAGTATTTTCGCCTGGGAAATGCCATGGACAGAGGAGCCTCGCGGGCTACAGTCCATGGGGTCACAAAACAGTCAGACATGACTGAGTGACTTAGCAGCAACAAGAGCTGCAAGTCAAGGTGAGCTTGTACCCCTGAGGCCCCTAGCCAGGGACTCTCCGCAAAAACATAGCCTGGGGTAGGGGCATACATTTGAGGTGGGCTTTTAATTTTTCTCCAAAGTGGAGGGGACACCTGCCCAGGGTGAGACCTGCTCTGAATTTCCTTTCTCTTGATTTTTTCTGGCGTTTTCTAGGGATTTGGGTTGATGGTATCCCCTCCACCCCTAGCTAGGACTCTGGCAAGGGCCCTGCTCTGACTCACGTTGACCACGAGGCCTGAGACGCCTTCAAGTCCAGACTTAACCATTTCACAAACGTGGAAATGAGCTTGCTGCTGCTGCTGCTGCTAAGTCACTTCAGTTGTGTCCGACTCCGTGCGACCCCATAGACGGCAGCCCACCAGGCTCCCCCGTCCCTGGGATTCTCCAGGCAAGAACACTGGAGTGGGTTGCTATTTCCTTCTCCAATGCAGGAAAGTGAAAAGTGAAAGTGAAGTCACTCGGTCATGTCCAACCCTCAGCGACCCCACGGACTGCAGCCTACCAGGCTCCTCCGCCCATGGGATTTTCCAGGCAAGAGTACTGCAATGGGGTGCCATTGCCTTCTCTGGGAAACGAGCTTAGAGAGGAGGTAAATCTCCTCAGAGGGTGGATTCCGCTCAGGTAGCTCAAAAAGAGCTTTCATTTTGGACTCCTCCCCGGCCAGCCTTCCTCCCACAGCAGACTTTCATAAGGTGATCCATGTTGTTCCCAAATTGCCCTCTGGAAGAGAAAAAGTTGCCCTAACTGAGGCTCATGATCAGCAGCAGGACAAAATTTCTGAGCCCCGGCATGGTAGTGAGATGGGAAACCACATCTTTTTTAGGCATTTCTCTCAGTAAAGTTAAGAAAGCCCCCCAAACAAGTCATTTTTAATAGTTTCTGGAGCAAAGCCCCCCTGTCTTCTTGGTCCTGTGACACTGGGATCAGGCAGACCCTGTCCTCAAAAGCCAAGAGCCAGGTGTAGGGAGCAGGTAAGGAGATCGAGGGGCAATCTCGTGCTGCAAGAGACCCCAGCACTACATGGGGCGTGGGAGGTGGGAGGAGCACCTTTCTCATTCTCCTGGGGTATCAGATACTAGGGGTTCAGGCTAAGCCTTCCAGAATGGGTATGTGAGAGCCAGACAGGAAGCGTGGAGGAGAGTGGTTCAGACCAGTTAAGACAGGCAACCAGCTGGAATTCAGGGCAATTTCCAGGGTCATCAGAAATTGAAGCAATAGTAATAAACACAGTTTCAGATTGACCCAGAGGGAAACTCACTCCTAGTTTCAGACAAATAACGTGCAACCTACAAACTTCTCTCAAAAGCGAACTGCTAACAAAACCCTGGAGAAGCTCACCACTGACTTGACTAAAGCTTCTGAAGGTAGGCATTTTGAACTCAGAAATGGTATTAGTAGTGGGAGGGCAATATGGCATGCCACATAGGAAACAACTCACCATGTAATATTTGTTGAATAAACAAATCACTTATCAGGAATTTCTTTTCACTGAAATATTAATTTGGAATTGTTGATGTGTGCTTTTGTTTGTTTATTTTTAATAGAAGGATCATTGCTTTACAGTACTGCACTGATTTCTACGAAACGTCAACGTGAATCAGCCATAGGTTTACCCATGTTCCCTTCCACTTAAATATCCTTTCCATCTCCCTTTCCGTCCCACCCCTCTAGGTTGCTATCACACCCCTGTTTGAGTTTCCTGAGTCATACAGCAAGTTCCCATTGGCTGTCTGTTTTATGTGGCAATGTATGTTTCCATGTTGCTGCCTCCGTACCTCCCACCCTCTCCTTCTCCACCCCCACCCCAGCTGTGTCCACAAGTCTGTTCTCAATGCCGTGTCTCCACTGCTGCTCTGCAAATAAGTTCCTCAATACCACCTTTCTAGATTCCATACATATGCATTAGTATACAATACTCATTTTTCTCTTTCTGACTTACTTCACTCTATAATAGACTCTAGGTTCATCTACCTCATTAGGACTGACTCAAATGCATTCCTTTTTATGGCTGAGTAATAGTCCATTGTATATATGTACCACAGCTTCTTTATCCATTCATTTGCTGATGGACATTTACGGTGCTTCCATGGCCTAGCTACTGTAAAGCTGAAATGAACGTTGGGTTACATGTGTCTTTTTCAATTTGGGTTTCCTCAGGATATAGGAAGTAGGACTTTGACAGATACCTGGAGTAATAAGCAAGTTGGCTTTGGAGTGCAGAAGCAGGGCAAAGGCTAACAGAGTTTTGCCAGAGAGTGCACTGGTCATAGCAAACACCCTCCTCTACAAGAGACCACTCTACACATGGACATCACCAGATGGTCAATACCAAAATCAGATTGATTATATTCTTTGCAGCCAAAGATGGAGAAGCTCTATACAGTCAGCAAAAAACAAGACTGTGGCTCAGATCATGCACTCCTTTTTGCAAAATTCAGACTTAAATTGAAGAAAGTAGGGAAAACCATTAGGTCATTCAGGTATGACCTAAATCAAATGCCTTAAAAGTATACAGTGGAAGAGACAAATAGAAAGGGATCAGATCTGATAGACAGAGTGCCTGAAGAACTATGGATGGAGGTTCGTAACACTGCACAGGAGGCAGTGATCAAAACCATCCTCAAGAAAAAGAAATGGAAAAAGGCAAAAGAGTTGTCTGAGGAGGCCTTACAAATAGCTGAGAGAAGAAGAGAAGTGAAAGGCAAAGGAGAAAAAAAAAGATATATCCATCTGAGTGCAGAGTTCCAAAGAGTAGCAAGGAGAGATAAGAAAGCCTTCCTCAGATATAAATGCAAAGAAATAGAAGAAAACAATAGAATGGGAAAGACTAGAGGTCTCTTCAAGAAAATTAGAGATATCAAGGGAACATTTCATGCAAAGATGCGCTTAATAAAGGACAGAAATGGTAGGGACCTAACCGAAGCAGAAGATATTAAGAACAGGTGGCAAGAATACACAGAAGAACTATAAGAGCCTTGGAGAAGGCTCTTGAGAGTCCCATGACAACAAGATCAAACCAGTCAGTCCTAAAGGAAATCAACCCTGAATATTCATTGGAAAGATCATCAGAAGGACTGATGCTGAAGCTGAAGCTCCAATACTTTGACCACCTGATGTGAAGAGCGGACTCATTTGAAAAGACCCTGATGCTGGGAAAGATTGAAGGCAGGAGAGAAGGGGACAATTGAGGGTGAGATGGTTGGATGGCATCACCAACGTGATAGACATGAGTTTGAGTGAGCTCTGGGAGTTGGTGATGGACAGGGAAGCCTGGCATGCTGCAGTCCATGAAGTTGCAAAGAGTCAGAAACGACTGAGTGACTGAACAACAATATGCCTAGTAGTGGGATTGCTGAGTCATATAATGTTGATGTTTGTTTTTACTAAAAGCTAAAAAATATAATATAAAAAGTAAAAATTACCTGTAATCCCAATAGCCAGACATAACCACTGTTAACTGCTGATGTCATCCAATTTGACTTGTGACAAATTGTCAACAATAGAACCTAGGTGAACAGTATATGGGAGTTCATTGTACTTTCAACTTTTCTGTGTTTGAAATTTTTTATAATAAAACATTGCAAATAATGGTGCAATGATTAATTCTTTTGTATATATTTTTTGTCCATGTCTCTGATTTAATCCTTAATTTTCTGTAAGATTAATTCCAAAACTAGAGCCATTGAGTCAAAACGTATGGCCCAAAGGACCTTAATACACATTCCCAAAGTGCCCTTTTGGAAGGTTGCTCCACGACATGTGAAAACCTTCATCTCGTTCTCTCTATGCCTTCATTGAATGACATGATTTTTTTATTAGTTTGTTATTTTAATAGGAAAAATAGTACATCATTGGATTTCTTTGGCTATTAGTAACTTTGAATTTTTTTTCTTATTTTCATTAGCTCTTGGTATTTCTTAAATTGTAGTCTTGACCTATTTTTCTGTTGAAAACTTAATGTCTATTCATGTCCTTGAATGGATTTTTAAAGTTTATTGTTTATTTTTTCCTAAGCAATATATGAACAAAATATACCATTTAACATTTAATTGTAAGATGAACTAGTAGTCCCTGCTCTACTTCCCCCATCCCCAGGGATGACCTCTTTAAAGAGATTTTTTTTAAAGAGCTATTTCTTCTAGTGTTTTCCCTATGTAACATGCTTCTTCTTTTTTGCTGATTTCAAATTCATAAGGCATAGCTTGTGTATAATAAAATGCACATATTTTAACTGCACAGTTGATGAGGGTTTTTTGTTGTCCAGTTGCTAAGCTGTGTCCGACTCTTTGTGACCCCATAAACTGCAGCACGCCAGGCTTCCCTGTCCTGCACTATCTCCAGCAGTTTGCCCAGATTCATGTCCATTGAGTTGGTGATGCCATCCAACCATCTTATCCTCTATTGCCCCTTCTTTTCCTGCCCTTAATCCTTGCCAGCATCAGGTCTTTTCCAAGAAGTTGGCTCTTCACATGACGAGGCCCAAAGTATTGGAGCTTCAGCTTCAGCATCTTCCAATGAATATTCAAGGTTAATTTCCTTTACAATTGACTGATTTGATCTCCTTGTTGTCAAGGGACTCTCAAGAATCTTCTCCAACACCACAATTCGAAAGCATCAATTCTTTGGCTCTTAGCCTTCTTTATGGTCCAACTCTCACATCCATATATGACTATTGGAAAAACCATAGCTTCGATTATACAGACTTTTTTTTGCCAGCAAAGTGATGTCTCTGCTTTTTAATACTCTGTCTAGGTTTGTCATAGTTTTTCTTCCAAGGAGCAAGTGTCTTTTAATTATGAATCTTTTTAAATTGGGTTAAAAAACTTAACACAAAATTTACCTTAACCATTTTTAATTGTACAGTTCAGCAGTGTGAACTATGTTTACCGTGTTGTGCAACAGATCTCTAGAACTTTTTCATCTTGCAAAACTGCAACTCTATACACATTGAACAACACTCTCCATACCCTCCTCCCCATCAGCCCCTGACAGTACCATTTCACTTTCTGTTTCTACGAATTTGACTAGTTATCTTATATAAGTAGACTCATGCAGTATTTGTCTCTTTGTTTATTTCACTTAACATAATGTCCTCCAGAATCACCCATGTGAACATAAATGGCAGAACTGCCTTCTTTTTAAAGGTTACATAATATTCCATTGTGTTTGTACACCACATTTTATTTCTCCATATATTCACCTATGGATATTCACTTTGGCTGTTGTGAGTAAGGCTGCAATGAACATTAGCATACAAATACCTCTTCAAGACCCTGCTTTCACTTATTTTGGATATATATTTGTGTTGTGTGTGGTAGGTCATTTCAGTCATGTTCAACTTGGTGTAACCCGATAAACTATAGCCTGCCAGGTTCCTCTGTCCATGGAATTCTCCAGGCAAGAATACTGGAGTGGGTTGCCATTTCCTTCTCCAGGGAATCTTCTCAACCCAGGGCTCAAACCTGTGTCTCTTATGTTTCCTGAATTGGCAGGTGGATTCTTTATTACTAGCACCACATGGGAGGCTGGATATATATTTAGAAGAGGAATTACTGAATTATGTGGGGATTTTATTTTTGATTTTCTAAGGAATCTCTATAGTGTCTACATAATATGCTTTAACAGAAAATTTTTGCTATTTTTCCCAATTTTATAGACATTATTGATTGACTTTGTACCCTGAAAGATAAGCTATATTATACTTCAACCTCCATGAGCTTCCCTGATAGCTCAGTTACTAAAGAATTCACCTGCAATGCAGGAGACCCTGATTCGATTCCTGGGTGGGGAAAATCCCCTGGAAAAGGAAAGGCCACCCACTCCAGTATCCTAGCCTGGGGAATTTCATGGGCTGTATAGTCTATGGGGTCACAAAGAGTCGGACACAACTGAGTGACTTTCACTTTCACTTCACTTCCATCTCCATATATTTTCCAAGTATATTTATCTCCGAAGTATGTTTATATCCCAAATTTTGATTAAAGTACTATTTTGTGTTTATTTTGTGTTTATATTTTTATGTCTATCAAGCACTGTTTGTTTTGCTTTCCTGTAGAAGGGCTTGTTTTTCTTGGAGTTAAGGATTGTGTTATTATTCTTTTTTATTCCTTTAGTTTATGTTGTGTATTTATCACCAATTTACAGCCAGACTCACTTACAAAGCTGTGAAGTTTCCCTCAACATGATCAAACACATCAGGCAACCTATTTTTTTTATAATTTTATTTATCTATTTACTTTGGCTGTGCTGAGTCTTTGTTGCTGTGTGGGCTTTTCTCCAGTGGCGGTGAGTGGTGGCTCTCTCCAGCTGTGGTGTGCGGGCTTCACCCTGGGCTGGCTTCTCTGGTTGCAGAGCGTGGGCTCGAGGGTGTTTGGGTTTCAGTAGTTGGGGCACATTTAGCTGCTTAGCTGGCGTGGGCATGTGGGATCCTCCCAGACCAGGGATCAAATCCATGTCTCCTGCATTTGCAGGCAGATTCTTTACCCTTGAGCCACCAGGGAAGACGCAGGTAACCTATTAATCACACTTTTTCCTTGGAAACATCCTCTGTTCCTTTGCTCCTTTACCTCTGGTCTCTTTGTAGGTCTGCTGCAGAGCTGTGGTCCTGGGACTGACTTCTGCCATCATCTTGGTTATTCTCTCCATCTCCTTCTCATGTTAGGTCCCCTATTTCCTGGATCTTATGACATAGCTTTCTCAAGGCTGCTCATCCTTGGTTGCTTGTTTATATTTAAGAGTTGAAGCTATGCCTTTACATAGAGACTGACAGGGCAAAGACTGATTGCACATTATGTCCAAGACACTATTGAGTCCATGCGGCTTGAAAGCTAAATAAGACTCAAGTAGAAAGAAATACAAACACACAATTATAAATACGGAATACAGATGTGATTATAGTATTCAAGGGATAACAGGGCACAAGGGAAGGAATAACCAGCTCCTCTTAGGCAGCCTTCTCTTTTAGAATATTCTAATAATGTTATCAGTTGTGGTATCACTATCAGTTATAAATGCCTACTCTGTACAAGTACCATTATCCATTTAAGACCAAAGTTTTTCTTTGGTTTTGAAATGATGACCTTTCTGAATTTTGTGAACAGAATGCTCTTGCCTTGAGAAGAATGAGTCATATATCCATAATATTTGAAGAATCAGCATAGGTTGGCAAGTGGTATTTTGAATCTTTGTTTCTCCTTCAGTCTCTGTCTTTTAAAATGAAACAAAGGTACAGCTTTATTAAAAGAAGTGCCCTTGTGCAGGCAATATGTATGATATATCACTTGCACAGATATTTTTGCATAAATCCATATCTGGCAAACATTTTTCTAGAAGGACAGGGCTTCCTTGGTGGTTCAGACAGCAAAGAAACGAACTGCCTGCAATGCAGGACATCTGGGTTCAATCCCTGGGTTGGGAAGATCCTCTGAAGAAGGGAACGGCAACTCACTCCAGTATTCTTGCCTGGAGAATTCCATCGACAGACGTCCTGGAGGGCTACAGTCCACGGACTTGCAAAGAGTTGGACACAGCTGAGTGACTTCTTTTTTTTCTAGATGGACACACAATAGACTGTGGACACCCCCAAGAAAGAGCTGGGACTTTAAGTATAGGTAAGTTGGGGGAGAGCTTTTTCATAACTTTTCTATGCTTCTGATCAGTTTTAAATCATGAAAATTTGCTTGTGTGTTCAGTCCCTCGGTCTTGTCCGACCCTTTGCAACACTATGGACTAGAGCCAGCCAGGCTCCTCTGTCCATGGGATCCTCCAGGCAAGAATACTAGAGTGGGCTGCCATTTCCTCCTCCAGGGGATCGTCTCGACCCAGGAACTGAATCCAGGTCTCTTGCATCTCTTGCATTGGCAGGCGGATTCTTTACCATTGAGCTACATGGGAAGTCCTCGTGTAAATTTATTTTGAGGGATTTCCCTGGTGGTCCAGTGGTTAAGAATCTGCCTGGCAATGCAGAGGACATGGGTTCGATCCCTGGTCGGGCACCTAAAATCCCACATGCCATGAAGCAACGAAGCCTGTGAGCCCCACCTACCGAACCTGTGTGCCACAGCTAGAGAGTCCACATGCTGCCCCGGAAGATACCACACGACACATGAGATCAGGTGTGCAGCAACTGAGACCTGACACGGCCAAATAAATAAATACTTTTAAAAAACTGATTTGAGATAAAATAAAAATTAACCATGTAAAATGTCATCACAACATAGTAGATGCGTGATTATAGTGGGAAACACCACAGACAATTCTCAGTGCTGTTTCAGGTCACAAGGAGGGGGCGTGACAGCCTGCTGCCCAGGTCAGGGAGGGGAGTCCGGGAAAATGTGACGAAAGGCAGGTTTCAGGAGTCTCACCACTGCTCTGTGTGCCCTCTCTGCCCCTCAGGGACTCCCAGCCTGTTGGTGGTGCTGGCTCAGGCCAGAGTTCGGTCCATCCAGTTCCTCCCTGCTGTCACCTCTGTGCCCCTTCCTCCAGAGAAGAGATCACAGCCTGGATGAGAGCCAGGGCTGGTGATTGTCTGTGTTCACTTTGGGGCTGGAAACAGGGTCAGGACTGAAGCGAAAAATCGGGGACTGAGCAGGAAGAAATGAGCCAATCTGACAGCAAAACCAATTGGTGGAAACAAGAAGTCAGGAGTGGTTAAAGCTTAGGTTCAGACTAGACCTGTGAATGCACACAGGGGTAAAGAGTCGGACACGACTGAGTGACTGACTGACTGATTCCTGTGAATGCAGAAGCCCAAACTGGTGTCAACACCAAGGAGAAGAGGCAGAGCCAGCCCCTCAGGGGTTCCCTTGATTGATCATCCCAATGACTCTATGATGTCAGTTCAGTTCAGTCGCTCAGTCGTGTCTGACTTTTTGTGATTCCATGGACTGCAGCATGCCAGGCTTCCCTGTCCATCACCTGGAGCTTACCCAAACTCATGCCCATCAAGTCGGTGATGCCATCCAACCATCTCATCCTCTGTCATCCCCTTCTCCTCCTGCCTTCAATCTTTCCCAGCATCAGGGTCTTTTCCAATGAGTCAGTTCTTCTCGTCAGGTGGCCAAAGTATTGGAGTTTCAGCATCAGTCCTTCCGATGAATATTCAGGACTGATCTCCTTTAGGAAGGACTGGTTGGATCTCCTTGCAGTCCAAGGGACTCTCAAGAGTCTTCTCCAACACCACAGTTCCAAAGCATCAGTTCTATTCCAATGCCCATTACATAGATGCATAAACTGAGGCATAGGCAGATGTGGTGATTGCCTTTGTTATACAGCTGGTAGGTGTTGGAGATAAGATTTAAGTCCAAGAGGTCAGCTCTAGAGCCAGGAACTGTGTTAACAATGAGAATAAAACACTCACTGCGTTAACTACTGACTTATTGCTGATAAATGTGATTACAAGCTGAGGAAAGAGGTTTGAAGAGAGAGAGAGACCTACACTGCAGGGTTAGGTGAAGCTGGATAAAGGAAAACTTGAACTGAGATCTAAATACTGAGTTACTAAGATAAAAGCCTGGAGGAAGTGGAGTCAGGAGAAGAAAGCTCCAGAGAGAAGGCGTAGCACTTGGAAAGATTCTGAGGTGAAAGAGAGAGGCTGAGTTTGAGAAAAGCAAGTCCAGCAAGTGCTGACTGGTCTCAGGGAGAGTGTGAAGCAGTGACAGAACCTCCTGGAGGCTTGTGGAGGTTAAGACTGGAGAGCAGCCTTCACACCTGGGATCCAGGGTAAAGAAGGGCTCTGGTGTGAAGCTCTCAGAGCTTCTGTGGGCGTTTCCTGTGAGCGCGTGTGTCAGCCTCTGGCGCTAAGCTTGCCCAGACACTGATACACGTTGGCTTGTTCTCCTACGAAGCCCCCATTCTTCGCTTTTGCTGCATTCCTGACTCCATGGCTCAGACCATGAGTAGCAATGCCCAGTTTGCGCAAAGACCTGGGATATGGTTAGGCTGGTTCCACCTCTTTGCAAAGAGGCCCTTTTCCTCCTGCCGCCTCCCCTGTTGAGAATGACTCAGTACAGCAGAGAGGCAGACAGCAGAAGAGCCTTTGGCCAAGGCCCCTAGCACATTGTGTTGCAGAGCCCGTTGGTTCTCCCTATCTTGGGCTTTCAAAGCAACCCAAATAAAGATGAGCTAGGTGCCAGGTTCATTGATCTGCGTCTGTTAGAACTGAGGCAGATGTCAGCCATGTCCCCATTTGGGGCTCCCTTCCAGGCTGTGCCAGAAAGGCGCTGGAGGATGCCCACCGGCGGTGCGATGGAAAGCTGGCTGTCTGGCTTCCTCTCACTTTGTTTATCTGGGTCTCTGTCTAGTGGCAGGGCGACCATCCACCACAAACTGCCATGCTAGGAGTGTTCCACTTTGGCACTTTCTTTTGTTTTTCATTCCTATGAATAAAAGATTATTCATTGAATAATCAGAGTCAATTGGTTATTCAAGAACATTCTGTAAGTGTTACAGGACCTGTCCTTGACTTTTAGAAATAAAGAAAACAGACTTTCAGAGACTGGGTAAGATCCAGCTTAGAAACTGCCATGAAAGAGGGGAGAATATTAGCAGAACAATGGGAAGGTACTTCCAAAACCCCCTCAAAACAAGACTGGCTTTGGAGAGCTCAGAGCTGTTATAGCAGAGCTGTTTCTTCACTCATATAGAATCCTAAACACCGAAAAGTATACAAAAACAATACTCACTAACCACCTAACACTGAACCCAGCCCTGTTCGAGGTCCTGGAATCCCAGAAGGAGAGGCTCGTGGTGGAGTAAGGACAGGTGTTAACTCTTGTTTTCTTCAGAGGAACCATCAATGACCCTAACAGAAGTTCACACAAGATGGAATGAGAGCAGAGCAAAGCCAGGCATATGTGTAGGGGGAAGAGACCCTCAGAAAAAGCCTCAGCAATCTCTCTGATCCTCACACCCTTCTTCACAAGGGCCTTGTGTAAGCCTTTCATTTCTAAGGGAATTCCTTTACAACACTTTATGGTTTACGATCCTCTTTCTCTACTTCTATCCCTGTGATGCCGTCACCAGAGAGAGGCTTCTGATGGGGCTTTTGGCTTAGTGGGAATAATTAACATTTATTGAGTTCTTACCAGGAGACAGCCATTGCCCTAAGTAAGCCATAGCTCATTCAATTTTAGAACACTTCTGTGAATCACCTTGTATTCCCATTCCCACTTACAGATAAGAAATCTAAGACTTAGAGGGATTAAGTGAGTTGACCAAGGTCCCACAGTTGGAGGCAGTGGGCAGAGACCTCACTCTAAACCAAGTGTCAGCAAATTATGGCTGGTGGGGCAAATCTGGCCCACTGCTTGTTTTTATGAATAAAGTTTTATTGGAACATAGCCATTTCATTTGTTTACTATTGTCTGTGGCTGTTCTTGTGCTGCAGAGGCAGAATTGAGCAGTTGTTACAGAGATGTTATGGCTTATGGGGCCTAAAATATTTACTATATCATTCTTTTCAGAAAAAGTTTGCTGACCCCTGCTCTCTATCAGCCTCCCTTCAAATTAAACCAAAATCTCGCAGAGGGCATAGACTGTCTCATTCATCCTGGCTGTCCCCTTAGCCTCCAACCTGGGAGATTCCATTATTGATGGTTGCATTTCAATGGACCTTACACACTTGCTCAATTAAATGGATTTAATCTGTATTTAAGCAATCCTAAACCTCCTTCTAAAACAGTAGACATTCAGGCAAAAATTGTTTTTGCTGCAATCTTCATTAGGTGAGACAAATCTCAGAGGTCAAGACTGGTGCTCTAACAGGACAGCAAGGACAATCCTAAATTAAAGTGTGTGCTACATTTGTAACAACTTCTTTCTAAAATGAGTTACTCTGTGAGTGGCTTGCAATAAACTGCATGGAAGGAATTAAAAAAAAAATATATATATATATCTTTCAGCACTTTGGAAACTGGAAAGTATACATAAGCAAAACCTCAAGGAGACAAGAATAAATAAAGCCTACACTAAGTCCCCAGTGCTTTGCAGGCAGCCCAGGAAGAAAGCAGAAGCAAAGGATGAGGTGCAAAGTGGGTGTCTGTTTGCAGCAGTGGGGAGAGAAGGCGGATCTGGAAAGGGTTGCACATTCTGTTGGGCACCTTTGAACCAAGGGAGACCACACCTCCAACCCCACTCAATCTTTATCATGTTACATGTGTGCACGCTAACTAGCTTCAATCACGTCCAACTCTTTGTGAGCTTATGGATGCCTGCTAGGCTCTGTCTGTCCATGGGATTCTCCAGGCAAGAATACGAGAGTGGGTTGCCATGCCCTTCTCCAGGGGATCTTCCTGACCCAGGGATCAAATCTGTGTCTCTTAAGTCTCCTGCCTTGGCAGGCAGGTTCTTTACCACTAACATTTATCATGTATTTGCCTGATTTTGGCAACTGCCCAGTCCAGGGCTGCAGTGGTGTGGGAGGAACACTGGGCTGGTACAGAAGATCTGGGGTCAAGTCCCAGCTGCTTTATGCCATGGTGACTTCCTGGCCATGTCACCCGCCCAGAACCTGACTCTGAGTAAGTCAATGAACGGGTGTCTAACCCAATGAGATGAACACAAGTGCTGGAGCCAGACAGTTCTGTATTTAAATCTCAGCTCTGCCTTTACTCTTTTAAAAATGTATTTCATTGAAGTGTAGTTGACTTACAATGTTATGTTGATTTCTGCCTTTACTCTGTTTTCCTTTACTTTTAGTATCTTGTCTAAGACAGTTATGACATCTTATTTATCTTTGTATTCCCAACTCCTAGGAAATAATTGGTGCTGAACATTGAATGAATGAATGTCTCTTTTTTTTTTTTATAAATAAATGTATACTATATTTAAAAGGCAGCAGCACTCTTCCCATCCCTATTTCTTCTTTCTCTCATAACGTGCAGTAGCAGGTAGAAAGATCTCCCGAAGTTTGCTCCAAAGCCCATGAGAGTGGATGTTCCGGTAGGCCTGGGGCTCCGCTGCTGGGGGCCTGGCCATGTGGGGGCAGTGCTGGCACCAGGCTCGGCTGCTTTTGTACCACTCATTAGTGGTCTGGTTGGTGGCAGCCAGGTACAGACAGAAGCACAGGTAGCCCCCCAGGAGGAAGCTCAGCACCACGACAAAGCCCACCAGGAAGACGATCCTTGGGAAGGTCAGGAACAGGTACTGAACAAGAGAGACAGTGTCGACAACCTGCAAGTGGCCGAGGTCATCGACGTAGGTCTGCAGGTAGACATCTGACATCACCACCAGCTGGACCAGGAACACGGTGCTCACCACGGCCATGGTGGCAGCCGAGGCCATCAGCGTCAAGAGGTAGGAGGGGAAGCACCGGGTGTTCCAGGCCCCGACGCAGTTGTTCACCCATACACAGTGATGGTCAAACCGGTGCACACACTGGTTACACACACTGAGTGCTTGGACCTCGCTGGTTTCCTTAAATCACAAGTAGGGCACCTCACGTTCTTTGGGAACATCACTTCTTCGAATTCATAAACTTGAAGGAAAAGTAATTCGTTTGTTTTTGTTATGGTACCAGGGTTGGTTACACAACTTCGGGCGAAAAAAACCAGGTTTACAATCAGCAGCAGATAAGGCAGAAAAAGGTAATACAAGGAGAACTCCCGCTGTTGACAAAGACCGAATATTTCCCAGGTGTATTTGGTATAAACCATCCCTTGCAAGATGAGACGCAGGATAATGAAGGTGTAGTTTCTTGTTTGGAAGAGGTAATGAAGCACGCTTAGCACGGCTCTCTGAAGACACTCTGGAATTATATAGGACAATATCTATGCCCCTCTGCTGATCAGGCCTTGCAAGTAATGGGTTTTGGAGCCTACGCAGATCATCGCAAAACCAAGCAGCACCAAAGCCAGGTAGAGCAAGAAGAGAACCAGAAAGTCCATCCTGGGGGAGGTGATCCGGGGTCCCCAGCCTACATGTTTCTTTTGTCTGGATAGCTTTCGGCCGACAGCTCTGGCGTTCCTCCTCCGAACACTCACAGAGAACTCAAACGGCATCTCCTCTTGGGCAGCGGCGTGCGCCTGGTGCACCGAGTGGCACCCAAAGCTCCAGGAGACATGGTTCCCCTAGGAGGCTGGATCTGGCGCCGGGATCGGCCAACAACCACCTGCGCCCTGGCGGGCGCCTCCAGGGCGCGTCCCTGAATGTCTCTTTTTAACTTCTATTTGTATAGTTGTATATTGGTGTAGCATTGTTGATTTACAATGTTGTGGTAGTTACAGGTATACAACAAAATGAGTCAGTTATATACTCTTTTTTAGGTTCTTTTCCCATATAGGCCACTACTGAGTACTGAGTAGAGTTTCCTGTGCTATACAGTAGGACCTCATTAGCTATCTCTTTTATATGTAGTTGTCTGTATATGTCAATCCCAATCTCCCAATTTATCCCTCCCCCAGCTCTTTGCCCCTGTAATCATAAGTTTATTTTCTCTGTGACTCTATTTTTGTGTTGTAAATAAGTCTACTTGTACATTTTTTAGATTCAACATATAAGTGATATCATATGCTATTTGCTTTTCTCTGACTTACTTTACTCAGTATGACAATCTCTAGGTCCATCTATGTTCCTGCAAATGGCCTTATTTCATTCTTTTTTTATGGATGGTTGATATTCCATTGTACATTTGTACCACACCTTTAAAAAAATATCCACTGGCTATCTGTTTTACATATGGTAATATACATGTTTCCACGCTTTTCTCTCCATTCGCCCTACCCTCTCCTTCCCCCAGTGTCCACAAGTCTGCTCTCTATGCCCACCTCTCCAATGATGCCCTGCAAATAAGTTCATCAGTACCATCTTTCTAGATTCCATATATATGCATTAATATATAATATTTGTTTTTCTCTTTGTGATCAAATTCACTAATAGGCTAAATTCACTAATTTAATAATAAGCTCTAGGTTGGTCCACCTCATTAGGACTGATTCAAATGGGGTCATTTGAATGGCTGAGTACTATTCCATTGTATATATGTACCACAATTTCTGTATCTATTTACCCATCAGTGGATATCTAGGCTGCTGCCACGTCCTGGCTATTGTAAACAGTGCTGCAGTGAACACTGGGGAACATGCGTCTCTTTTAATTATGGTTTCCTCAGGGTACATGCCCAGTAACAGGATTGTTGGGTCATATGATAGATTTATTCCTAGCTTTTTTAAGGAATCGCCGTACTGACTATATCAATTTACATTCCCACCAGCAGTGCAAGAGGATTCCCTTTTCTCTGCAGCCTCTCCAGCGTTTACTGTTTGCAGATTGCTTTGATGGTGACCATTCTGACTGGTGTAAAGTGCTACTTCACTGTAGTTTTTATTTTCTTCCCTCTAATGATTAGTGATGCTGAGCATCTTTTTCATGTACTTTTTAGCTATTTGTATGTGTTCTTTGGAGAAATATTTATTTAGCCTCGGGGAGACCTCTGAAAAGGAAAGAATCATCTCTCTGAGAATATCACAAATCACAAGACAGTTCATAAAGTTCTCATTTCTAACAAATGTCAGAACAGAAAGTTGTGTTGGAGAGTTGTAAAAAAGAAAGAAAAAAAAAACCCTTAAAAGTATTTCCATGAAGTTCATTAAAGAATAAATCTTTTTGATTGCAGGAAAAATCTTGGAGAAAATAGGAGCTCAGTGAATAGTTTTAAACAGAACTGGAGGCAATACAAGTAAAGATGCATAAAATTCAGCTTGGCTAAAGATGAAATCAAATTGGATTAGAATTAAGTGTATCTCAGGGAATGGAAAAAATGTTCTAAGAGTTCATATTAATAGAATGGATTTATCTGAGGAGCAGATAGATAGCCAATGACTCTTTTGTTATGAAATAGAAAAACAGAAGGATTAGGTGACTCTAGATTCGAAAGGAGTGGGACTGTGTCTGTTACAGGTTTATCCCTTTATATTCTCTTATAACTCCCCTGCCATTGTGAGAACTCAGCATTTGTTTCTCTCCTAAGCTTGACTTGAGTTCACCATTGACAATGTCTCTGTGACCGGTTTGTGCTGGCTGCTTCTATGGAAAGACTCCCTAGAAAACAACAGAACTGCCTTACCCAGAATGTTCCTATCCTACAAAATTGGATTTCAGTAAAAAGGTTCAATGCTTTTATTTATGTTACATTCCCTACTCATAACTTGCAACAGACTCCTATACTTGCTTCTAAGGTGACATCATGGGCAAAACGTGACCTAGAAATAACAACCAGTATTGATAGTGGCACATATGTGCCATATGCCAGACAGGGCTTCACATGCATACTTTATTGCATTCAATCCTGATGAGTGAGTGAGTGAAGTTGCTCAGTCGTATCCGACTCTTTGCGACCCCATGGACTGTAGCCTACCAAGATCCTCTGTCCATGGGATTTTTCCAGGCAATAGTACTGGAGTGGATTGCCATCTCCTTCTCCAGGGGATCTTCCCGACCCAGGGATCGAACCTGGGTCTCCGCATTGTAGACAGACGCTTTACCATCTGAGCCACCAGGGAAGCCCTCTAACTAATCTCTGTCTCTTACTAGCTATGTGACCTCAGGAAGGTTCTTACCCTTTCTTCAGCTTTTTTCAACTTAAAATCCAACAATGATAATAGAGTCCACACCATGGAGTTGTGAAGGTTGCAGGAGTTTAGCATACTTTACAATAGTGTTCCGTATGAAGTAAATCTCAATAAATTAATTATTATTAAAGTTGCTAACCCTTGTTTAGTTGCTAAGTAGTGTCCGACTCTTTTGCAACCCCGTGGACAGTAGTCAGCCAGGCTCAGGCAAGAATAATGGCCCTGGAGAAGGAAATGGCAACCCACTCCAGTATTCTTGCCTGGAGAATCCCATGGACAGAGGAGCCTGGCAGGCTACAGTCCATGGGGCCACAAGAGTTGGACACGACTTAGTGCACTGTCTCACCCCAGAGATCCTGCCACATATACCACAAAAACCAAACATCCCCCAATGACCTTGGCCCCACTCTTCCAATCACTCCCAGGTGGGAATTCAGGCACATGTCCACAGAGGTCACAGACAACATACATACGGTTCTGTTATGTCCCATATATTACCCTTTCATGTCCCAAGGAAGACATTTTCTCTTTAGAGATTTTCATTTAGTGTATCTTTAAAAAATCTTGTGTTAAACTTGCCTCCATCTTTTTCTTGGGTAAGGACAACCCAGAGGCCCTTTTGTGTCTGTGATGTTGCCATTCACAGCTTTTCTTGAGAGGCCTAGTACAATCTTGAGAACAGGGTTGCTGTATGCTGAATGTCAGACGGTAGCTCTTAGCTTTGCCTATCTTAGGTAGTTATGCTGTGCATTTTTTATTGGTGTACCATGTTTGATTTGTCCCTAATACCTTTGAAGTTTTTCTGAGAAATGAAATAATGCAACATGAACTTATTAAAATACATTTTAAGCCTTTAAAAAAAAAAGAGAATAATGGAGCAGGTTGTCATTTCCTTCTCTGGGGGATTTTCCAGCATAGGGATTGAACCTGTGTCTCGTGCATTGTCAGGCAGATTCTTTACCACTGAGCCACCAGGGAAGCACATTATTATTATGGAGGAGCTATTATCATCCTTATTTTACATATGACAAAACTGAGACACAACTTGTTTTTTGCCCCCAGTGTCAACACAGCCAGGCGGTAAGTGGTGAAGTTGGATGGTACCAGAGCTCTTTTTTATATAGGAAACCAGTTAGTGCATGCTCCATTGTATTAGACTCTTTGCAACTCTGTGGAGACTGCAGCCCACCAGGCTCCTCTGTCCATGGGATTCTCCAGGCAAGAATACTGGAGTGGGTTGCCATTTCCTCCTCCAGGTGATCTTCCAGACCCAGGGATGGAACCCGCGTCTCTTGTGTTGGCAGGTGGATTCTTTACCACTGTGCCACATGGGAAGCCAAAAAGCAATTAGAGTAGTGAGCAAATAAAGCTCCATGCTTTATGTATAAGAAAGAAAGGTAAGGCACCGCGGTTGTGTGGATTCCGATCTCACTGCCTTCCTTGTCACCTGGAAGTGGCGCGTGACTTTCTTGCTCCGTTTGCTTACGTGCCCAGGTAGTTTGCAGGGACTTCCTTGGGCACTAGCAGCCTTTTGAAATTCTGTGAGCTCTACTTTCCTCCAAGTGGATAGAGCACAAGCCATTTATGGGGAAAAAAATCTTTTCTGAACCTTGACCACAAATATCTGCTAAACAGGGACTTGTTCTGGGGGGAGCTTTGGTGGTTTTTCATGTAAAAAGAAACCTGGGTCATGGGATTTGCAGTGAATCATAGAGGCAAAGATTCCTTCATATGAAATATTGTCACAGGCTTCTGCTGGGGAAACACTGAATGCATGATCCTCTTAGGAGCTGACGCCTTCTTAGCACATGTACCTCTAAAAAACCTCAAGAGTCTTCATATTTGTGTTAAAACTGATGCTTAATGAAGTTTCACTATGCCACATGGAGAATCTCAGTCTTGATTTAGCCATTCTGACGTGTAGAAACTTCCTGTCTGGCATAGTGTCTTTCCAGTGACCAAAAGGGATTCTGAAGCCTCTTGTTTATTTCTTCTCTCAGCATTGTTTTTAATATATAGCTATTATTGTTGTGTTAATCTACTGGTGTCAAACCTCAGGCTCACTGATGCTAGGAATGGTTCTAAGATTTTAGAGCCAACCAAGGGAAGAGTTGCATGACAGTTCCCTTTTTATCTTCATTGTTTCCTTAGTTATCAGTTCAGTTCAGTTCAGTTGCTCAGTCGTGTCCGACTCTTTGCGACCCCATGAATCACAGCACGCCAGGCCTCCCTATCCATCACCAACTCCCAGAGTTCACTCAGACTCACGTCCATCAAGTCAGTGATGCCATCCAGCCATCTCATCCTCTGTCGTCCCCTTCTTCTCCTGTCCCCAATCCCTCCCAGCATGAGAGTCTTCCAATGAGTCAACTCTTCTCATGAGGTGGCCACAGTACTGGAGATTCAGCTTTAGCATCATTCCTTCCAAAGAAATCCCAGGGCTGATCTCCTTCAGAATGGACAGATTGGATCTCCTTGCAGTCCAAGGGACTCTCAAGAGTCTTCTCCAACACCACAGTTCAAGAGCATCAATTCTTTGGTGCTCAGTCTTCTTCACAGTCCAACTCACATCCATACATGACCACTGGAAAAGCCATAGCCTTGATTAGACAGAATTTTGTTGGCAAAGTAATGTCTCTGCTTTTTAATATGCTGTCTAGGTTGGTCATAACTCTTCTTCTAAGGAGTAAGCATCTTTTAATTTCATGGCTGCAGTCACCATCTGCAGTGATTTTGGAGCCCCAAAAAACAAAGTCTGACACTGTTTCCACTGTTTCCCCATCTATTTCCCATGAAGTGATGGGATCAGATGCCATGATCTTTGTTTTCTGAATGTTGAGCTTTAAGCCAACTTTTTCACTCTCCTCTTTCACTTTCATCAAGAGGCTTTTTAGTTCCTCTTCACTTTCTGCCATAAGGGTGGTGTCATCTGCATATCTGAGGTTATTGATATTTCTCCCGGCAATCTTGATTCCAGCTTGTGTTTCTTCCAGTCCAGCGTTTCTCATGATGTACTCTGCATAGAAGTTAAATAAGCAGGGTGACAATATACAGCCTTGATGTACTCCTTTTCCTATTTGGAACCAGTCTGTTGTTCCATGTCCAGTTCTAACTGTTGCTTCCTGACCTGCATACAGATTTCTCAAGAGGCAGTTCAGGTGGTCTGGTATTCCCATCTCTTTCAGAATTTTCCACAGTTTATTGTGATCCACACAGTCAAAGGCTTTGGCATAGTAAATAAAGCAGAAATAGATGTTTTTCTGGAACTCTCTTGCTTTTTCCATGATCCGGAGGATGTTGGCAATTTGATCTCTGGGTCCTCTGCCTTTTCTAAAACCAGCTTGAACATCTGGGAGTTCACGGTTCACATATTGCTGAAGTCTGGCTTGGAGAATTTTGAGCATTACTTTACTAGCATGTGAGATGAGTGCAACTGTGCGGTAGTTTGAGCATTCTTTGGCATTGCCTTTCTTTGGAATTGGAATGAAAACTGATCTTTTCCAGTCCTGTGGCCACTGCTGAGTTTTCCAAATGTGCTGGCATATTGAGTGCAGCACTTTCACAGCATCATCTCTCAGGATCCGGAATAGCTTAACTGGAATTCCATCACCTCCACTAGCTTTGTTCGTAGTGATGCTTTCTAAGGCCCACTTGACTTCACATTCCAAGATGTCTGGCTCTAGATTAGTCATCACATCATCAAGATTATCTGGGTCATAAAGATCTTTTTTGTACAGTTCTTCTGTGTATTCTTGCCACCTCTTCTTAATATCTTCTGCTTCTGTTAGGTCTAGACCATTTCTGTCCTTTATCAAGCCCATCTTTGCATGAAATGTTTCCTTGGTATCTCTAATTTTCTTGAAGAGATCTCTAGTCTTTCCCATTCTGTTCTTTTCCTCTATTTCTTTGCATTGATCACTGAAGAAGGCTTTCATATCTCTTCTTGCTATTCTTTGGAACTCTGCATTCAGATGCTTATATCTTTCCTTTTCTCCTTTGTTTTTTGCCTCTCTTCTTTTCACAGCTATTTGTAAGGCCTTCCCAGACAGCCATTTTGCTCTTTTGCATTTTTTTCCCATGGGGATGGTCTTGATACCTATCTCCTGTACAATGTCATGAACCTCATTCCATAGTTCATCAGGCACTCTATCAGATCTAGCCCCTTAAATTATTTCTCACTTCCTTTGTATAATCATAAAGGATTTGATTTAGGTCATACCTGAATGGTAGAGTGGTTTTCCCTACTTTCTTCAATTTAAGTCTGAATTTGGCAATAAGGAGTTCATGATCTGAGCCACAGTCAGCTCCTGGTCTTGTCTTTGTTGACTGTATGCAGCTTATCCATCTTTGGCTGCAAAGAACATAATCAGTCTGATTTCAGTGTTGACCATCTGGTGACGTCCATGTGTAGAGTCTTCTCTTGTGTTGTTGGAAGAGACTGTTTGCTATGAAATTATACCAGTGCATTTTCTTGGCAAACTCTATTAGTCTTTTCCCTGCTTCATTCCACATTCCAAGGCCAAATTTGCCTGTTACTCCAGGTGTTTCTTGACTTCCTACTTTTGCATTCCAGTCCTCTATAATGAAAAGGACATCTTTTTTGGGTGTTAGTTCTAAAAGGCCTTGTAGGTCTTCATAGAACCGTTCCACTTCAGCTTCTTCAGCATTACTGGTTGGGGCATAGACCTGAATTACTGTTATACTGAATGGTTTGCCTTGGAAATGAACAGAGATCATTCTGTCGTTTTTGAGATTGCATCCAAGTACTGCATATCAGACTATTTTGTTGACCATGATGGCTACTCCATTTCTTCTAAGGGATGAAGCCAAAGCAAAAACAATACCCAGTTGTGGATGTGACTGGTGATAGAAGCAAGGTCCAATGCTGTAAAGAGCAATATTGCATAGGAACCTGGAATGTCAGGACCACGAATCAAGGCAAATTGGAAGTGGTCAAACAAGAGATGGCAAGAGTGAACATCGACATTCTAGGAATCAGCGAACTAAAATGGACTGGAATGGGTGAATTTAACTCAGATGACCATTATATCTACTACTGCGGGCAGGAATCCTCGGTTATGGGGGTATATAAATATGCCCTAGTCTTCTCTTGGGCTTCCCTAGTGGCTCAGCAGTAAAGAATCCGCCTGCCAATGCTGGAGATGTGATAGACATGGGTTTGATCCAGGGGCACCAAGATCCCCTGGAGAAGGAAATGGCAATCCACTCCAATAGTGTTGCCTGGGTAATTCCATGGTCAGAGGAGCCTGGAGGGCTACAGTCTATCAGGTCGCGAAAGAGTCGGACACAACTTAGCAACTAAATAGTAACAGCAAGTCTTCTGTTAAGACTGCTCAGTTGCAAGTAAATGAAAGCTCAATATCAACTGTTCAAATAAATAAGGATTTTTTTCTTACATACCAATAATAAAAAATCCGTAAGAAGCCCATTATTTCCATTACCAAGTTAACAGCTAAAAGATGTTAGGACTACTGTCCCTGCCATTTTCTCATTTGCAAGAGAGCTGCTGAACTTTTTCGCCTTTTATCAAGGTGCTTCCCCTCTCTTTAGCAGATATCTGCTTATATTCTTGCCAGGTTGGTGCATTTGGCCACTTTTATCTAGCTGCAAAATAAGCAAGAGAGAAGGCGATTGGGACTGGCTGACAAGTAAGACAACCCACAGTGTCTTCACATCTAAATCTTGAAGGCTAAGTTTGTAAAACTCCTAGACAATTGACTCAAATCATTCAGCAATTCCATGAAAACCATTTGGAGATGTGTTTGGTGGTGCAGCTTTCAGTTGCAGTTGCATATTTTACTGTTTCATGGTTTTGGCTTTATTTGGACACCCTAATCCTGGCTTTCCCTGTTGGCTCAGAGGTAAAGAATCTGTCTGCCAATGCAGGAGACCCAGGAAACATGGGTTCGATCCCTGGGTCAGGAAGATCCCCTGGAGAAGGAAATGGCAACTCACTTCAGTATTACTGCCTGGAAAATCCCATGGACGGAGGAACCTGGTAAGCTACAGCCTACTCACAAAAAGTAGGACATGACCTAGTGACGAAAAACAACAAAAACAATCAATCCTGCTCAAATCTATCATTTTGGTCCACTGATGTATTTAGCTAAATCTGATCAAAACCAATGATTTTCTGTAATATTCAGTGAATCAGTGCTAGATTGACTCCATAAGAATCAGATATTCATTCTTAGTCAGTTTTGATAATTTGAGTCTTTCAAGAATTTGCCCGTTTTGTCTAAATTTTTTAATTTGTTGGTATAAAGTTGTCCATAACTTCATTTTAATGTCTGTAAGTTCTGTAGTGATAGTCCTTCTTTCATTTCTGGTATTGGTAATGTGTCTTCTCTCTGTGTCTCTGGGTGTGTGTGTCTCTCTCTTTTTGAACAGTCTAGCTAAATGTTCATCAGTTTCAATGATCTTTTCGAAGAATCAGCTTTTACATGAACTGATTTTAGCTACCTCCCCCCCCCCATTTTTTAATTTATTGTTTTTGGCTTTTATTATTTCTTTTTGCTGTTTACTTTGGGTTTAACTTACTCTTCTTCATCTTGTTTTTTGAGATTAGATTTTAGATCATTAATTTTGGCCATCTTTTCTAATATAACTCTGTGTGTGTGTGTGTGTGTGTGTGTGTACTCTGCTGTGTCCACCTCTTTGCGACCCCTTAGATGGACTGTAGCCCTCCAGGCTCCTCTGCCTATGGGATTTTCCAGGCAAGAATACTGGAGAGGATTGCCATTTCCTTCTCCAGAGGATCTTGCTGACCCATGGATGAAACCCATGTCTATCTCATCTTCTGCATTGCAGGCAGATTCTTTACTGCTGAGCCACCAGGGAAGCTAGGGTAGTCTAGAGTATTATTCATTCCAAAATAATAGAGTCCTATTACTATGATGTGATTCTTCTGGGCCCTCTACTGAATGTTATAGATGATGTAAAGGATTCATCAGACTGAATAACCAGATTTCAAATTTCTCCCTCCCTGTGTGAGCTTTCAGAATTACTCAGTTTATAACTCTGGTCATGCTGTACCCGGGCTTGTGGAATTTCACACTTTATACAGCAGAGTACTCAGCAAAGACGCAAGGGAATCCCTACACAAGTGAGTTTCTTTTCTGTGTTACTCCCTCCTTTCTGGAACTCTGTCCCACAAGTTCAGCCACCTCAGTCTCCCCTAAACTTTGTCTCTATCTCTTCAACTCAGCAAGTCTTGCATTCCCTCCTGCCATATCAATGACCCATAAATTGCCTGTGGGCAGAAGGTTGGGGAATTCACAGGATTCACAGGGCTCATCTTATCCCTTTTCCTTCTCTCAAGAATCAATGTGCTGCCTGTTGTCCAATGTATGAAAATGACTGTTTCTTCTATTTTACCCTATTTTCTAGTTGTTTATGGTCTGAAATTAAATCCAAACCTCCACACTCTTCACAGAAAGAGTGAAATTTTTCTCCTTAATCTTCACAGGAAGGTGAAATCTTTCTAGATGGTTCTTGATATGCACTCATGTTTGGGAATTCCTAATATTAACAACTTTACATAATTCTTTTTTTTTTTTTGCCACATCACATGGCATGTGAGCCTGTAGGATCTTAGCTCCCCAACCAGGAAATAAAACCATGCTGCCTACAGTGGAAACATGGAGGCTTAACCACTGGACCACCAGGGACATCTTAATAATTCTCATTTATATTTTATCAGTTTATGATATTATCAATGGAATTGCCTTCCCAGATTCAACTTAAACATATGCATTTCTGATAACAATACATAGGATTATATTATCTTGCATTCTTAACCACTATATCACAGAGTGGCTTACACTAATATTATATATTATATTCAGTTCAGCTCAGTTCAGTCACTAATTTGTGTCTGACTCTTTGCGACCCCATGAATCACAGCACACCAGGCCTCCCTGTCCATCATCATCTCCCAGAGTTCACTCAAACTCATGTCCATCGAGTTGGTGATGCCATCCAGCCATCTCATCCTCTGTCGTCCCCTTCTCCTCCTGTCCCCAATCCCTCCCAGCATCAAGGACTTTCCCAATGAGTCAACTCTTCACATGAGGTGGCCAAAGTATTGGAGTTTCAGCTTTAGCATTAGTCCTTCCAATGAATATTCAGGGTTGATTTCCTTTAGGATTGACTGGTTGGACCTCCTTGCAGTCCAAGGGACTCTCAAGAGTCTTCTCCAACACCACAGTTCAAAAGCATCAATTCTTCGGTGCTCACTTTTTTCACAGTCCAACTCTCACATCCATACATGACCACTGGAAAAACCATAGCCTTGACTAGATGGACCTTTGTTGGCAAAGTAATATCTCTGCTTTTTAATATGCTATCTAGGTTGGTCATAACTCTTCTTCCCAGGAGTAAGCGTCTTTTAATTTCATGGCTGCAGTCACCATCTGCAGTGATTTTGGAGCCCAAAAAAATAAAGTCTGTCACCGTTTCCATTTTTTCCCCATCTATTTCCCATGAAGTGATGGGACCAGATGCCATGATCTTAGTTTTCTGAATGTTGAGCTAAAGCTAATTTTTTCACTCTTGTCTTTCACTTTCATCAAGAGGCTTTTTAGTTCCTCTTCACTTTCTGTAAAGGCAAGAATACTGAAGTGGCTTGCCATTCCCTTCTTCAGTGGACCACATTCTGTCAGACCTCTCCACCATGACCCACCCATCTTGGGTTGCCCCGCAGGCATGGCTTGATTTCATTGAGTTAGACAAGGGTGTGGTCCTAGTGTGATTAGATTGACTAGTTTTCTGTGAGTATGGTTTCAGTGTGTCTGCCCTCTGATTCCCTCTTGCAACACCTACCATCTTGCTTGGGTTTCTCTTACCTTGGGCGTGGGGTATCTCTTCACGACTGCCCCAACAAAGCACAGCCACTGCACCTTACCTTTGATGAGGGGTATCTCCTTACCACCACCATTCCTGACCTTCAACGTAGGATAGCTCCTCTAGGCCCTCCTGTGCCTGCCCAGCCACCACTCCTCGGGTTGCTCCTCCCATCCGCTGGCCCTGGCCTCGGGCGTGGGTGGCTCGTCTCAGCTGCTGCTCCTGGCCTTGGGGGCGAGGTGGCTTCTCCCGGCCGCCCCAGACCTCAGACGTGGGGTGTCTCCTCCCGGCTGCCATCCCTGACCTCAGACATGAGGTAGCTCCTCCCAGCTACCCCCCATGAACAGTATGAAAAGGCCAAATGATAGGATACCAAAAGAGAAACTCCCCAGGTTGGTAGGTACCCAATATGCTTGGGTGGCTCCTCTCAGCTGCCACTCCTGGTCTCGGGGGCGAGGTGGCTTCTCCCCACCACCCTAGACCTCAGTCGTGGTGTGTCTCCTCCCTGCTGCCACTGGCCTCGGACGTGGGGTAGCTCCTCCCTGCCGCTGCCCTGACCTCGGAAGCAGGATGTCTCCTCCCAGCCACCACTGACCTCGGACGTGGGGTGTCTCCTTCCGGCTGCCATCCCTGACCTTAGACGCGGGTACTACTAGTAGCATATTAAAAAGATAAATAAGCAAAGGCCATTCCATTTGAACATTTTAAAAACAGGATTAAAAAATATTTTTTCCTACCATAGAATATAGAGCATTTTTAGATTCTACGTACGAGTGATACCATACTGTATTTGCAGAGACACAATAGAATGGTGGTTAGCAGGGACTGGAAGTGGGGGAACTGGGGAAATATTGGTCAAAGGGTATAAACTTTCAGTTAGAAGATAAATATGTTCTGAAGATCTAGCGCACAGCACTGTAATTGTATCTAACAACTTCAAAGTTTCTAAGAAACTAGACCTAAATGTTTTCATCACACATAAGAAAGACAGGACAATGATGGGACAGGATGCTGTGTTAGCCGGTGCTACAGTGGTTGCTACATCATGATATGTAAATGTATTGATTCCACACATCATATGCTGTAAACTTACACGATATTCTACATCAATTATATTTCAATAAAAAACAATAGAGAGCTCTTCCCACAGGTGATTTCTGCTCCCCTTCTGTATGTCATGGGGTCTGAGGTGTGGATGTCAGCCAAGGCCCTGGGGCTTCAGAGGAAGCAGACAGAGATACCAACCACAGAGGTCTCTAAGAGTCACAAGGAAAGGATGCTTCCAGGAGGTGGGAAAGACTTGAGGGAAGAAGACATGAGTGGAAACTCAGATCAGCTACCATTACCCTCAACCTCATTCTCTTGCTTGCCTTCATCCAGACTTTTATTTGTTCAAGTGCAGATTTTTTGAATTTTATTTTTAATGTATTTATTGTTTTTTGGCCTCACTGTAAGCTTGTGTGATCTTAGTGACCCAACCAAGGATTAAACCCACATCCCCTGTAGTGGGAGCACGGGCCACTAGGGAACCACTGAACTACCAGGGAAGGTCCCAGACCTTTATGTATGATGAAAAGAAAAGGTGAAGGCATCGTTTCTTGTGAGAGTTAACTGATAGCAATAATTAAGGACAAAGATCGGTTGAAGGCTGCATTTTCTGAGTACCATTTAGACCTTTGGAGGTTGATAAAATATGAATTTCTCAGCCCCTGTATTTAGACTAGAAAGCCTACAAAAGATGTTTTCAAGAGTTCCTGGTAGGGAAGCTGCACTGTTCAGTAACAGTGTTCTGTCTCAAAAACAGATGGTCTAGAAGTAAGATCTTGAGCACAGTGGGATGGGTGGAGAGACACAGTGAGATAAGAGTGCACAGGGATGCTTTTATAAAGCAATATAATTTAATAAACATCACAGGGGAAAAGCAAAAGGACGTGGTATCTAATAAAAGGATTTAAATTCAAGATGGACTAGGATTAGAGATGATATTAAACATAAATGCTTTTTGAAGCCCACTATAATATGAGCCTTTTATAATCTTATCCATCAGCCAGAACCATATCCATCCCAAAACCTCAAAACTGGAGTAAATATCAATTCACATTGCTGGAGTCATGAAAACAAAGGAAATGGGAGTGACTCCTGTTCTCAAATGAAACTCAGCCTTTTCTGATAATTAGTAGGATATCCAGTTTCTCCAACAACATCACATTGAGCAAACAGGCTACTGAAAATGTATTTGTAAAGATGCCGTGAGAAATACTGCCGTGGTTGAGCACCTCCAGTGTGCCAGGTAAGAGGCGAAGTATCCTGCACAGGTTGTCTCAGAAATGCTCAGAGTAATTCTAAGAATTAGGTATTATTTACATTTTACGAATACGGAGTCTAAATTTGTGAGGAATTCATTGCTCAGACTTATACAATGAGAGACGGAGGGGGCAAAACTGAATGTGGGAAGATCTTTTCACCCTGGTTCCTGTAACAATTCTGTGGACTGTGTGTCCTCTAGGCTTCTACTCTGGAATCTGACTTTAAATGGTCATGAGACAGAGAATCTCTCTGATTAATCCGTTCCTTGTCTGACATGCTGACCCTGATGACTTTAATCAATCACCCTATTATCTTCAAAAGGTCAGTCTCACATTCTTCTTGCCAGTGGTCTCCTGAATCAGTGGTCTCTGAGCTTAATGTTCCCATATGTCCATAAGTTTTTGACAATGCAATACCAATACATGTATATTAATTTATCATTTTATACTAATATATTAACTGTTACATACATTGTGACACTTGTCCAAAAATAGAATAATTTTACCTTGAGATTAAATAAAAATTGTCAAGGTAATAATTTTCAGTACTTTTAAGTTTTATTTATCAAAACAGCCCAAATATATTGAGTAAAATGTGATTAAACATGCTGCCTTATTTTTTAAAGTCTTGGCTTAGTATTTTGTTATGCTTAATTAGATTCCAGATCAGTTTCCAAGTTCAGTTTATTTTTATATCTACACGAGGCATTTTCCATTTGGCCATGGCCATCATTAAAAGCAAATACTCAACTGTTAAATATGCTTTTCCTTGATCTCATCTGACTGTGCTCGAAACTCATTAGACAGTGTAGCTTGTTTATATATATATATATATTTTTTCACAAAGCTTGTTTATATTTTTAACAAGGGGTTTCAAATACCAAGTAAATGAAATATTTTTATAAAATTTCGGTTTGGTTCAGTTCAGTCACTCAGTCACGTCCAATTCTTTGTGACCCTTTGAACCACAGCATGTCAGGCCTCCCTGTCCATCACCAACTCCCAGAGTTTACTCAAACTCATTTTCATAGAGTAGGTGATGCCATCCAACCATCTGATCCTCTGTCGTCCCCTTCTCTGCTTGCTCTCAATCTTTCCCAACATCAAGGTCTTTTCCAGTGAGTCAGCTCTTTGCATCAGGTGGCCAAAGTGTTGGAGTTTCAGCTTTGACATCAGTTCTTCCAATAAACACCAGGACTGATTTCCTTTATGATGGACTGGTTGGATCTCCTTGCAGATCAAGGGACTCTCAATAATCTTCTCCAACACCACAGTTCAAAAGCATCAATTCTTCAGCAATCAGTTTTCTTTATAGTTCAACTCTCACATCCATACATGGCCACTGGAAAAACCATAGCTTTGACTAGACAGACATTTGTTGACAAAGTAATGTCTCTGTTTTTTAATATGCTGTCTAGGTTGGTCATAACTTTCCTTCCAAGGAGTAAGCATCTTTTAATTTCATGGCTGCAATCACCATCTGCAGTGATTTTGGAGCCCCCCAAAAATAAAGTTAGCCACTGTTTCCACTGTTTCCCCATCTATTTCCCATGAAGTGATAGGACCAGATGCCATGATCTTAGTTTTCTGAATGTGGAGCTTTAAGTCAACTTTTTCACTCTCCTCTTTCACTTTCATCAGGAGGCTCTTTAATTCTTCTTCACTTTCTGCCATAAGGGTGGTGTCATATGCGTATCTGAGATTATTGATATTTCTCCCAGCAATCTTGATTCCAGCTTGTGTTTCTTCCAGTCCAGCATTTCTCATGATGTACTCTGCATAAAAGTTAAATAAGCAGGGTGACAGTATACAGCCTTGATGTACTCCTTTTCCTATTTAGAACCAGTTTGTCATTCCATGTCCAGTTCTAACTGTTGCTTCCTGACCTGCATACAGGTTTCTCAAGAGGAAGGTTAGGTGGTCTGGTATTCCCATCTCTTTCAGAACTTTCCACAGTTTATTGTGATCCACACAGTCAAAGGCTTTGGCATAGTCGATAAAGCAGAAATAGATGTTTTTCTGGAACTCTCTTGCTTTTTCCATGATCCAGCAGATGTTGGCAATTTGATCTCTTGTTCCTCTGCCTTTTCTAAAACCAGCTTGAACATCTGGAAGTTCACGGTTCACGTATTGCTGAAGCCTGGCTTGGAGAATTTTGAGCATTACTTTACTAGCATGTGAGATGAGTGCAATTGTGTGGCAGTTTGAGCATTTTTGGCATTGCCTTTCTTTGAGATTGGAATGAAAACTGACCTTTTCCAGTCCTGTGGCCACTGCTGAGTTTTCCAAAATGTGCTGGCATATTGAGTGCAGCACTTTCACAGCATCATCTTTCAGGATTTGAAACAGCTCAACTGTAATTCCATCCCTTCCACTAGCCTTTTTTGTAGTGATGCTTTCTAAGGCCCACTTGACTTCACATTCCAGGATGTCTGGCTCTAGGTGAGTGATCACACCATCGTGATTATCTGGATCGTGAAGATCTTTTTTATATTTAGAATACTCTATTTCCAAGTTTCTTAGTTGTGTATGGGGGAAAGAAAAATGTGAGTGTATAAGTGTTTGTATGTATGTGTATGTTAATAGTACAAGTTGCTCAGTGATTGAAAGACAGCCTGATGTTCACTTTCAATATACTTTCTCTATAGTTTAAAAGGCAGTTATTTTCTGACTTAATGTCATTACAAAACTTCATTTATATACCTATATGGAATCTAGAAAGACAATACTAGTGATCCCATGTGCAGCAAAGGAGACGCAAACATAAAGAACAGATTTTTGGACACAGTGGGAGAAGAAGAGAGTGGGATGATTTGAGAGAATAGTGAAGCATGTACATTACCACATGTAAAATAGACAGCCACGGGAGTTTGATGTACACTGCAGGGAACCCAAAGCCAGGGCTCTGTGACAACCTGGAGGGGTGGAGGGGAGAGAGGGGGGATGGGGTTCAGGAGGGTGTGGACACAGGTGTGCCTATGGCTGTTCATGTTGATGTGTGGCAGAGGCCATCACAATGTTGTAAGGCAATTATACTCCAATTAAAAAAAAGAAAACTTAATGTGGATAGTGTGAATGCATTTAGTAGACTCTATTAGATCTGAGCAGACTGTCACTGTTTCTAACCATGGAGTGTGGCTGACACAGAGCTCCAGCCACAAGTGTTACTCTGACAGTTTCTTGTGTGCATGGGTGCTTATGTTATAAATATCATTTTCAAACTGTAATCTCCATATAATATTTTAAGCCTCTTTTCTGTTCCCTGAGGTATATTTATTAAACTCAGTAATAGGCTTGGTAAATCCATTTATCCAATAATGTTACTGTGTGGCAAGGCCCTGATTAGACTTGTGAGGGGCCACTGTCAGCCCAGTCTCAGTGCAAAATTAAACTCTACATGCAGGGAATCTTACTTACTATGTATAATCAATCCTATTAAAAAAAAAAAAAAAAAACAGAAGTTCAACCCAGGAAACCCAATGTCCATCCATGATGACATTTAGTAAATTTTAATTCTTTTCATAAAAAATTAAAAATAAATTTAATCAGAGGTTCTTATATTTTCTCCATAAACCATAAGTGGTGCCCAACCCCTTCCGGGAGACTGCTGATTGGACAGCTCTAACTTGGATGCCCTATCGACACTCTAAACAGTTTACCCAAAACAGAATTTCTCTTTTTTATTTTCTGCCACAAACCAAAATGTTCCCCTTTCCTGTGTTCCTATCTTTAAATATTAAAAGAAAATGCCCCAAATCACAGATGGAGAAAACAAATGTATGGATACCGAAGGGAAAAGGAGGGGTGGGATGAGTTGGGAGACTGAGATTGACATATATACACTACTAATCCTATGTATAAAGTAGATCATTAATGAGAACTTATTGTATAGAACAGGGAACTCTACTCAATGCTCTGTGGTGACCTAAATGGGAAAGAAATCCCCCCAAAATAGAGGATATGTGTATGCATGTGTGTGTACTCAGCGGCTTCAGTTCAACTCTGTGTGATCCCATGACCTGTCCACAGGATTCTCCAGGCAAGAATGCTGGAGTGGATTTCTGTGCCCTCCTCCAGGGCGACATTTGTATATGTATAGCTCATTCATTTTGCTGTACAGTAGAAACCAACACAGCACTGTGAAGTAACTAGATGCTAAATCACTTCCGTCATGGCCTCCTCTTTGCGACCCTATGGACCACCAGGCTCCTCTATCCAAGGGATTCTCCAGGCAAGAATACTGAAGAGGGTTGCCATCCCTCCTCTAGAGGATCTTCCCAATCCAGAGACTGAACCTGCATCTCATGTCTCCTGCATTGGCAGGTGGGTTCTTTATCATCATTGCTACCTGGGAAGCCCCCAAAAGTAACTATATTCTGAAAAAAGAAGAAGTTATGCAGTTTCCAAAGTCTCATATATTCATTAATAAGTAATTATGGTTATGTAAGAATAAAATTTCACCAAACAGTTTTCTTTCCAAAGGAAAAAAAGAGGAAACATCTGTTAGTACTTACCAAGTGCCAGTATTGTGTCAGAAAATACAATGCAAATCCAACCCCAAATGTCAAAATTCTTAATCTACAATGCACTTTTATAAACTGATAATAAAAGTGATGATTTTTTAGAAATTAATGAAATGAGGTTTGACTTCATTAGTAATCATATAAGCACAACTTAAAAAAGAGAGATCACTTCTTAGCAGTCAAGTTACACAAGATATTTTAAATGGCTGTACTCTGTATTAGTGGTGAAGAGAATGATCTTTATAGAAGACCGTTTGACAAAATTTGTCAAGGACTTTAGAAACGCTTGTGCCACTTTAAAATATGATTAACAATGTCATTTTCATAAATTTATTCTAAAGAAATAATCATAAATGTACAGAAAGATTGATTTAAAATTAGCCTGGTAAAAAGCTGGAGACAATTATGTATTCAACAGTTGGAGATTAGGTAAATGAATTGCAGTGGCTCTAAAAGATAGACAACTGTGTGACTATTAAAATCAGATTTTGGAACAAAATTTAATGATATAACTGTAAGTGAAAAAAAGACAGGATATAAAAGGATATAGAGTAAATAAAGTTTTATAAAAAATTTTCTTAATTTTTAAAGAAAATTTCATTATTTTTATATTCTTTCATATTCTAACAAATTTCTACAATGAATATATGTATTATGCAGGTGTATGTTATGCACACACCATACACAGATACATACATTCTATTTAGTATAGACATTTCTAAAACTTGAGATATATTTGCATATTCTCTTATGCAGCAAATCAAATCCTGTATACAGGTATACTTATGCGTATACAGGATTTGATTTGCAGCTCACCATAGAAAATCCTAATACATTGCCTAAGCAAGACAAAGGTTTATTTCTCTCACTTGACTGAGGTCTGAAGGTAGGGAGTCTGGAGTCTGGCAGGTCGAGGTTACTGGTGGCCAGGGCTCTTCATACCTTTTTGTTCTACAAGTAGAACATGCGTTCCTTGCTTGAGGTCACCTTATCGTCCATTCCATCTGCATTCCTGGCAGGAAGAGGGATGAAAGAGGGTGGGCAAAGGGCCTGCCAAATACCAAGGTAAGCCCTGTGAGGAGCCTGCTAGGAGTCCTGCCCAGTAACACTCATGGCCAGCGGGTGTGCAGGCTGTGACCAGGAGCCTTTACCTGATACACATCACAGCTTGGAGGAAATGCGAGGTTATCCCTTAAGGAAGTAGGAAAGAATGGCATTCACATAGGCAATTAGTGGACTGTACTACACTAAGGTCTGTCTAGTCAAGGCTATGGTTTTTCCTGTGGTCATGTATGGATGTGAGAGTTGGACTGTGAAGAAGGCTGAGCACTGAAGAATTGATGCTTTTGAACTGTGGTGTTGGAGAAGACTCTTGAGAGTCCCTTGGACTGCAAGGAGATCCAACCAGTCCATTCTGAAGATCAGCCCTGGGGTTTCTTTGGAAGGAATTATGCTAAAGCTGAAACTCCAGTACTTTGGCCACCTCATGCAAAGAGTTGATTCATTGGAAAAGATTCTGATTCTGGGAGGGATTGAGGGCAGGAGGAGAAGGGGATGACAGAGGATGAGATGGCTGGATGGCATCACTGACTTGATCGACACGAGTCTGAGTGAACTCCGGGAGTTGGTGATGGACAGGGAGAGGGAGGCCTGGCGTGCTGTGATTCATGGGGTCGCAAAGAGTCAGACACGACTGAGGGACTGAACTGAACTGAACTGAACTACAATGATAAAAAAATTTTTTCTGTAAAGTATGATGATGGCAGAGCAACAAACAGATCTACATGAGAAAAAAATGGAGGTGAAAAGAGGAGATACAGATAAAACTAAAGGATCACCAAGATGAAAGATTATTTTGACAGTTTTTAGAGGGGAAAGAGAGGAGTCTGCAACGCATTCAACTATCAGCAAAGCTAAATTTCTAACATACTTGTACCACTTGCCAAAAATAAATTCAAAGGAAAATAAATGGAAAAGGAAAGAGAAATCTGAAGGTCTATGACATTCTCTCTTGCTTATCTCTTTCTGGGATTCCTAGGAATTGAAATCAATCTTGGGAAGACAGTACATACACAAAGCTTAGGATGGGGAAGGAGGTGGGAGGGGGGCTCAGGATGGGGAACACATGTACACCCATGGTGGATTCATGCTGATGTATGGCAAAACCAATACAATATTGTAAAGTAATTAGCCTCCAATTAAAATAAATAAATTTATATTAAAAACAGAAAGTAAAGTCTGGTTCCTCTGTTTCTCCCTGTATAAAATAGAGAAGGCCAGAATTCCTATAATGTATAATTTGTATCTTAAAAATATCAGTGCAATCAGTCTCCTACTCCATGGGGTTAACATTTCTATACAGTGCTTTCTATTAAACACATTTCTTGCTTTTCATATGAATTTGCTGATAAATATGCTGCTGCTGCTAAGTCACTTCAGTCGTGTCCGACTCTGTGCAACCCCATAGATGGCAGCCTACCAGACTCCCCTGTCCCTGGGATTCTTCAGGCAAGAACATTGGAGTAGGTTGCCATTTCCTTCTCCAATGCATGAAAGTGAAAAGTGAAAGTGAAGTCACTCAGTCGTGTCTGACTCTTAGCGACCCCATGGACTGCAGCCTACCAGGCTCCTGTATCCATGGATTTTCCAAGCAAGAGTACTGGAGTGGGGTGCCATCCCCTTCTCCCTGATAAATATGAATAATACATACATCTTTATATGTAATTTTCTAAATAATAGTAAATACAGAAAATTACATATAAAGATATATGTATTATAGATATATGTATATATAATTTTTTAGCCATAATGAGCCATTTTCACAATGACATATTATGAAATTATCAAAGGAAAGGATTTTGACTTTATCTTGAAGTTAAAAGTTGAACTTTATATCAGGCACGTGATGCTAGAAAAGCTGGTGCACAGAGAGTAACAGAAAGCCTTAAAACTGAATAAATACAAAGAATCATCCCAGTTTATCAGTTATGTAGCTAAAAAGTCACAAGAAAAAAAAATTCCTACATAAATTGTAGATTAGCTAATAGAAAGACATTAGCATTTCTGAGTTAACAGAATGTTCAAAACTCCAAAGAGAATTTGATGACTGGGTCTAAAATGGAACTACAATGCTTATTCTGAAGAGAACCATTAGAAGACTTCAACATTGAAACATGGAGATCTTCTATCTCTTCCGAGATGAAATTGAGTATATGACAGTGACATTGCCTTCCATGCCACCCCAGTGGTCTCTGTTTTCACTTCCTTTTTTTTTTTTTAATTTGAGAAATATGAGATTGTGTGTCTATTTGCATAGAGCCTGTCTTGCAAAAGAAACCGTAATAAGAATATCTACAAATAACTACTGACACTTCCACAATCAATAGACATTTCCATGATGCTCCCCTAAAAGTGATGGCCCTTCCTGTTCTAAGGCCTAAGGTCTATGATAACACCCAATACCACCAGAGAGCTGCCTTTTGATGCTAAGCAATAGGATGTTGATAATCACAGGAATTTAATTTCCCCACTTAATGTCAGTAGTAAATTTGGTTAAGGCAGGACAACACCGTTATCAAAGAACAGCTAGCAGATCATTGAAAGGCTACTAAATTATGCCATGTGATCTTCCAATTTATTATCACTACATTCTGCTGACTCATTTATCTGTGGCACCAGAAAGCTCCTAAGTTCTGAATCCTTCTTACCTGATCGTTCAGAATCAAGAAGCTGAACAGCATTTATCAGAAGTCTCCTGGGATGTTTTCCAGTATTGGAAATTTTATCAAGAGACTATAACCCCTGATGTCTAGAAACTTTACTGTGAAAACAAAGCCTTGTTAAAATTTTAAAAAGAATTTTAACACCTGCTTGTTGTGTATTGTTCTTTGTCACACATTGTCCTAAATGTGTCATAACAACCAGGCATAGCTGGCACAATTATCTTCATTAGATAAGGCAGTGGGCCCAGTAATACAAAACTAATCATAAGTGATACCAGTTTCAAATATAACTCAAATAACAACACTAGCCTGGACCCACATAGAGCAGAAAGGGCCAAATTTTCTAAGCATAGCACAACTACAGTGCGTTAATTTTAAAATGTGATGTTTAAACATATTTACAACATAAATACAAATATATTTTATAAATATATGCAAAAACCGAATGAAAGCACAAGTACCTTAAACTGAAATAAGTCCATATTAGTTTCATTTAATCAACTAGGTTAAGACAAAATTTTCCTAATCGAGGCTCAATAAATAATAACTTTTGTTAACATTCTTATTATTAAAGTAGTGAGCTTTGTGAGGGGTGGGATGGCTTCCTCAGGGGCTCAGCAGTAATCTGCCTGCAATGAAGAAAGCACGGGAGGTGTTAGTTCAATCTCTGGGTCAAGAAGATCCCCTGGAGGAGGGCATGGCAACCCACTCCAGTATTCTTGCCCAGAGAATGCCATGGACAGAGGATCCTGGTGGGTTATAGTCCATGGGGTCATAAAGAGTCAGACATAGCACAAGTGGACAGGGAACTTTGGGATAATTGAATAATATGAAGAGTGTGGGTTCTCTGATCGGTTATCACCCCAAATCTCAGATCCAGAATAAATGTCCTTTCCTTCCCAGCTGATATTAGACATCTAGAAGTAATCCAACCAGAATACCACTCCAGAATGGGTAAAAGATTAAAATCAATTCTCTTTCTTTACTGTTACACAGGCAGATACTACAACACCAGCTGTTAATGCACAAAGATCCTTGCTTCAGTCTAATGCTGGACTAATTTTCCCAAAACTGGGAATATATCTCCAACCTAGCTATCTCTTGCCTGCATGTCTTCCTGGAGAGTCTTGACTGTCTTTTCTGTAATGTAGCAACTCTGCATCATTGAAGAGTTAACACTAATCATAAATGAAGTGTCAGGGAGGAAATAGAAGAGCATAGATGTCAGCTCACGTGGGATTAGCTCTGTTCTGGATCTAAGAGCAGCTTTACTCAACACAAAAATCTTCAGGATACAAAAGAAAGCAACTAAGCTATCCTTTTGTCTTCAAGTCAAAAAATCCATCACTTAATGTAAAAACTTAACTTAAATATTGTCAATAAATCACCCTCAGTAACAATTTCCAAAACAAAACAAAAGGTAAAATATAGCATATTGCCTGAATTTATGGCTTGTCTGCATTATAAGACAAAAATGTATCCTGATGAGTGTTCTGAATGGTAAATTTATTATGCTGCCGAGCCTATAAGCGATTCATTTTCTGGCTAAAAGGCCAGTGTTTCCATCCTGACTCATTTTTATAGCTACGTTTACTAGATTGTTATGACCCAGAGTTTAGCATTCTGGTATATAAACAATAAACTCTTAGAATCTTGTAAACATTTTATTTATATTCTTTTGCAACAACTGAAAGGTGCTAACCCTATGAAATTTCTTTGTAGATTTGTAGAATGTCAAAATAGATGAACCATTTTGGGACACAGATATCAGAAAAATGCAAAATACTGTATTGGTCTTGTTTACAAAATGTGTTCATTGTATTATTAGTTTCTTTCATGGGGAAAGTTAATATTTATGTTTAAACAAGTACAGTTAAAAAGTCAACCTGTACTTTTCAACCTGCACCAAAAGACAATGAGGTTTTTAGCTTAGGTTTAAGATTTTAAAAAATACTAATTTTACAATGGTCAGATTCAATTATTTTAGTATTAAAATATTTCATGGCTATGTCTCATTAATATTTGAAAAAACTAATTGTGAATATAAATTTGAATATAAAAGTGAATATAAATTTAGATTTAATAACAAATGTTCAACTTTCTAATCTACGTTTACTAATCCTTTCACAAAAGTCTAACTTTAATGCTTCAGTACCAACAGTATGGGTATTGAAATAGTTTCCCTAATTTTTTAATGATTTATGGAGGCAATATATTGGAACAAAGAAATAAGACATGGATTTTAGATTTAAACAGACCTTGAAGAATGGAGGGAGAGAGAAAGATGATAGATAGATACATACAAACAACATACTTACAAACATACATACCTAAAATATTTTGTCTTATTTCATGGATTCTATTTCTTTGTTATTCTCTCTAAACCCTTGATTTATCCTTTAGATTTTATTTTTATTTTATTCTTTTGTTTTTTGCTGCTTTGAATTTTTATTTTTTTAATTTTTATTTTTACTTTATTTTACTTTACAATACTGTATTGGTTTTGCCATACATTGACATAAATCCGTCTCGAGTGTACATGAGTTCCCAATCCTGACCTCCCCCCTCCACCTCCCACCCCATATCAACTCTCTAGATCATCCCCATGCACCAGTCCCAAGCATCCTGTATCCTGTATCGAACATAGACTGGCGATTCGTTTTTTACATGATAGTATACATGTTTCAGTGCCATTCTCCCAAATCATCCCACCCTCTCCCTCTCCCTCAGAGTCCAAAAGTCCGTTCTATACATCTTTGTTTCTTTTGCTATCTCACATACAGGGTTATCATTACCATCTTTCTAAATTCCATATGTATGTGTTAGTATACTGTATTGGTGTTTTTCTTTCTGGCTTACTTCACTCTGTATAGTCGGCTCCAGTTTCATCCATCTCATTAGCACTGATTCAAATGTATTCTTTTTAATGGCTGAGTAATACTCCATTGTGTATATGTACCACAGCTTTCTTATCCATTCATCTGCTGATGGGCATCTAGGTTGCTTCCATGTCCTGGCTATTATAAACAGTGCTACAATGAACATTGGGGTACATGTGTCTCTTTCAGTTCTGGTTTCCTCAGTGTGTATGCCCAGCAGTGGGATTGCTGGGTCATATGGCAGTTCTATTTGCAATTTTTTAAGGAATCTCCACACTGTTTTCCATGTGGCTGTACTAGTTTGCATTCCCACCAGCAGTGTAAGAGGGTTCCCTTTTCTCCCCACCCTCTCCAACATTTATTGCTTGCAGACTTTTGGATCGCAGCCATTCTGACTGGTGTGAAATGGTACCTCATTGTGGTCTTGATTTGCATTTCTCTGATAATAAGTGATGTTGAGCATCTTTTCATGTGTGTGTTAGCCATCCGTATGTCTTCTTTGGAGAAATGTCTATTTAGTTCTTTGCCCCATTTTTTGATTGGGTCATTTATTTTTCTGGAATTGAGCTGCATAAGTTGCTTGTATATTTTTGAGATCAGTTGCTTCATTTGCTATTGTTTCATATTGCTGTGTAGCATCTTGTTCTTGGGAATAAGTCCTTTCTCTCCTGGTAATGGACTTTGTTACATACCTTGAAATTTCTTTCTGTGATCTCCTCTCTGATGGATTGCACCTTCAGATAAAAGGCTTCCCAATGACTTATTTTATTTTTAAATGGTGAGAATGAACACCTTTGTCTTATTTCTAACCTCAAGAAGAAGCCCTCAATATTACACTATTAAGTATGTTTTCTGTAGAGTTTTTAAGAGCTAACCTTTGTAAGATTTGTCCTTTATTCCTAGTTTTCTAGATATGTTGAATTTCAGATATTTACAGGTAACTGTTGAGATAATAAAATTATTTTCATCCTTTTATCTATTCATGTGGATGTTGGTGTTCAGTCACTAAGTTATGTCTGACTCTTGACAACCCCATGAACTGCAGTGTACCAGGCTTCACTGCCCTCCCAGAGTTTGCACAACCTCATGTCCATTGAGTCAGTGATGCCATCCAATCATCTTATATTCTATTACCCTCTTCTCCTCTTGCCCTCAGTCTTTCCCAGCATCAGGGTCTTTTCCAATGAGTCGGCTCTTTGCATCAGGTAGCCAAAGTATTGGAGCTGCAGCTTTAGCATCAGTCCTTCCAAGGAATAGTCAAGCTTGATTTCCATTAGGACTGACTGTTTTGATCTCCTTGCAGTCCAAGAGCATCAAAATTTGAAAGTATCACTTCTTTGGCACTCAGTCTTTTTTATGGAACAACTCTCACATTTGTACATGACTACTAGAAAAACCATAGCTTTAACTATTTGAACTTTGTAAGCAAAGAGAAGTCTCTGATTTTTAATATGTTGTCTAGGTTTGTCATAACTTTCCTTTCAAGGAGCAGGTGTCTTTTAATTTCATGGCTGCACTCACCATCTCGGTGATTTTGGAGCCCAAGAAAATAAAGTCTGTCACTCTTTCCATTGTTTCCCCATCTATTTGCCATGAAGTGATGAGACTGGATTACATTTTCTTCATTTTTTGAATGTTGAGTTTTAAGCTAGCTTTTTCTCTCTACTTTTTCACCCTCATCAAGGAGTTCATTAGTTTCTTTTCACTTTCTTCCATTAAAGTGGTATCATCTGTATATCTGAAGTTGTTGTTATTTCTCTTGGCAATCTTGATTCCACCTTGTGATTCACCCAGCCTGGTATTTTGTACAAAGTATTCTGAATATAAGTTCAATAAGCAGAGTGATAATATATAGCCTTGACCATACTCCTTTCCTAATTTGGAACCAGTCTGTTGTTTCATGTCCAATTCTAACTATTGCTTCTTGTCCTGCATACAGCTTTCTCAGGAGACAGGTAAGGTGGTCTGGTGTAAATTCTATCTATTAACATTTTTAAAATTAATTTATTTTAGTTGGATGCTAATTACTTTACAATATTGTGGTGGTTTTAATCATACATTGATATGAATCAGCCACAGGTGCACATGTGTCCCACCATCCTAAACCCCATCCCTCCTGCTCCTCACCCCATCCCTCTGGGTTGTCCCAGAGCATCAGCTTTGAGTGTCCTGCTTCATACATTGAGCTTGCACTGGTCATATATTTTACATATGGTAATATACATGTTTCAATGTTATTCTCTCATATTTTCCTACCCTCACCTTCTCCCACATAGTCCAAAAGTCTGTTTACATTTTTGTCTCTTTTCCTGTCTTGCATATAGGGTCATATTGCCAGCTTTCTAAATTCCATATATATGTGTTAATCTACTGTACTGGTGTTTCTCTTTCTGGCTTACTTCATTCTGTATAATATGCTCCAGTTTCATCCATCTCATTAGAATTGACTCAAATCTGTTATTTTTTATAGCTGAGTAATATTCCATTGTGTATATGTACCACAACATTGGCATTTGTCTGTCAATGGACATTTAGGTTGCTTGCATAACCCTAGCTATTGTAAACAGTGCTACAATATTTATCAATTTTTAAAAAGTTATTAAATCATACATTCCTGAAAGAAATCCATATTGTAAAACTTTTAACTTTTTGTTTTAGGTTGGAGTATAATTGGTAAGGGCTTCCCTGGTGGCTCAGATGGTAAAACGTCTGTCTGCAATGCAGGAGACCTGGGTTCGATCCCTGGGTTGGGAAGATCCCCTGGAAGGAAGTGGCAGCCCACTCCAGTATTTTTGCCTAGAAAATCCCATGGACGGAGGAACCTGCTAGGCTACTGTCCATGGGGTCACGAAGAGTCAGACATGACTGAGCGACTTCACTTTCACTTTCTTTCATAGTTGGTAAACAATATTGTAATAGTTTCAAGTGTACAGCAAAGTAAGTCAGTCATTCTTTTTCAAATTCTTCTCTTGTTTAGGTTGTTGCATAACATTGAACAGAGTTCCCTGTGCTAAACAGTAGGAACTTATTGGTTATCCATTTAAAATATAGCAGTATGTACATGTCAGTCCCAACCCCCTAACTGTATCTCCTCCAACTATTTCCTATTGGTAACCATAAGTTTGTTCTCTAAGTCTGTAAGCTTGTTTGTGATTTGCAAATAAGTTCATTTGTATCAGTTTTTTTTTTCAGATTTTGCATATAAGCAATATCATATGATATTTCTCTATCTCTGTCTGACTTACTTCACTCAGTATGGTGATCTCTAGGTCTATCCATGTTGTTTGCAAGCAAAATTTTAAATTAGCTGTGTTCATGGCTCTATGGAGCTCACTATTTCCAGGCAGTTATTAATTACCATCTTAGCTTGGGGTTATGGTACCAGAAGGATAATCCAAATGGCCACCTGAATTTAATAATCTAGAATCATTTTTTGTGGATATCAGACTTTATTTCTTTGGGCTCCAAAATCACTGCAGATGGTGACTGCAGCCACGAAATTAAAAGACGCTTACTCCTTGGAAGAAAAGTTATGACCAACCTAGATAGTATATTCAAAAGCAGAGACATTACTTTGCCGACTAAGGTCCGTCTAGTCAAGGCTATGGTTTTTCCTGTGGTCATGCATGGATGTGAGAGTTGGACTGTGAAGAAGGCTGAGCGCCAAAGAATTGATGCTTTTGAACTGTGGTGTTGGAGAAGACTCTTGAGAGTTCCTTGGACTGCAAGGAGATCCAACCAGTCCATTCTGAAGGAGATCAACCCTGGGATTTCTTTGGAAGGAATGATGCTAAAGGTGAAGCTCCAGTACTTTGGCCACCTCATGCGAAGAGCTGACTCACTGGAAAAGACCGTGATGCTGAGAGGGATTAGGGGCAGGAGAAGAAGGGGACAACAAAGGATGAGATGGCTGGATGGCATCACTGACTCGATGGACGTGAGTCTGCGTGAACTCCGGGAGATAGTGGTGGACAGGGAGGCCTGGCGTGCTGCGACTTATGGGGTCGCAAAGAGTTGGACATGACTGAGCAACTGAACTGAACTGAATGATACATACCTCATGCATGTGTGCGTATAAATACAGTGCATTCTATTATTCTGATTATAGCTCACTTTTCCAACAAAGCTAAGGAACTTAATAAAAAATGAATATTTAAATGTAGAAAAAAAATTAAATTTTCCTAAAATTTACTGATTTTTACCCAATAGAGTTCCTTGGGCATTGGCTTGAGCATGAGACTGATGAGAAATAACTAAATGAAGGAGAATTTAGGAAAATAGTTACAGGCAGGATCATGGAGCAAAGTGCCAAAAGCTGATGAAGGCAAGAGTCCTCTCCTTCTTTGTCTTCTTGTGGGGAATCCAGAAGGAAATCACAGCTCCCGGGATGTGAGCCTCATAGTGTAGAGCAGTGCCACAATGAATGTTTATAATGATGATTCTGTCATCTAGAAAATGTTTATTTCATTCTGAATGTTTATTTCATTCTGATTAAGAATATGTAAAGGTTTATTCCAGGTATTTTATGTGAAACGGTTGACATTCCAAGACTCATAAAGAGGCAAACTTTTAATTATATATATATATAGTTGTATATAAAGTTATACATATTAAGGTATGTGCATGTTAAGTCACTTCAGTCATGTCTGACCCTTTGTGACCCCATGGACTGCAGCCCACCAGGCTCCTCAGTCCATGGGATTCTCCAGGCAAGAATTCTGCAGTGGGCTGCAATATCCTCCTCCAGGGGATCATCTCAGCCCAGTGATCAAATCCGTATCTCTTATGTCTCCACCACTGTCAGGCAGGTTCTTTACCACTAGTGCCACCTGGGAAGCCCATATAAAGGTACAGTTATATATAATAAAAATAACATTATAAAGATTTCAGTGAATATGTAGTTATATGTAATTTTATCCATATAATTATGTATTTAGGATTCAGTTTTAGTTCTCAGAATAACTGAAATATAACTTCCTATGGCCATGAATTCATTCTTTGTCACTCTTTTAAAAGTAAATGCATTGTACTTATCAGCTAAGAAATTTCACCCAGCAATTTCAGTGCTGGTTTGAATAAACAACATCTGTCAAAACTATCGATTTACCTGCTCTCCCATCTTTACATCCATAAACTCTGTTACACAAGAATGTACTGAGGAATAATTAGTTCATGTTTTTAAAAACAATTTGAAGCTATAAAAGATCACTCCAAATGCTAATTTTGATTATTATCATAATAGCTAAAAGGCAAGAAGAATAATATAATGCAGTGATTCTAACCAGTGACTTAATGCAGATGCCCTCAACCGTCTGTGAAAGGGATAAAGAAAAAATCCTTTGGGCCCAACAGCAGAAGCAAGGTGACAAACTCAGAACTGAGGAAGGTTGGAGTTTCTGCTAAACAGTCCTAACTGGATTCTTCACCATCTGCCTGGCAGAGCATAGTCTTCAAAACAAAGTAATCCTTCCATCTTTAAATGTATCCTGACATTTCCAAAAAAAACCCATTCTAGAGTAAAATCCAGTTTATGGGACCTGAGATAGCAAAAACGGCAAATTTAACTATAAGTAAGACATACCCATTTACGTGCCCCAGGTGTTTCGCATCCACAGAACAGGTGTATGTCTGTATGAATGTCTCCTCTATCGCATACATATTGGTAACTTCTACCTGTGTATCTGTAACTTGGACATCTCCCCTGAGCTCCAGACGCACATGTTCATTGTGATATCAGATGGCTGTTTGATAGCTCCAACTGGATGTCTTACAGGCATCTCAAATTTCATATATATCTCAAATATAGTACCTACAATACTTAGTCCCCAGGTTTTTTGCTGTATATATTCCACGATTTTCCCTGTGTGGCACCACCACTCCCCTCAGGCTGTTTCTGACCCCTCTTTCTTTCTCAGCACTTTTGTCTAATTGATCTTCAAGTCTTATCCACTCAACTATCTCAAAACTATCTCGATTCTCTTCTCAGCTGCCACTGCTTTAATGACTCTTGCCTAAGTTACTATAAAGTCTATGCATAATCCTTCCTACTTTACTACAGCTATTTTTGCTACAGTAGCCAAAGCAGTCTTTTAAAAATGTAAGTCTGAACATGTCACACTCCTGTTAAAAGCACTCTAATGATTCCCATTTCACTTAGAACAAAATAAAGTAATTTGTAAAGGCCGACAGGACTGTGATCAGGCCCAGCTTCTTCTTTTCCTGTTCCTTTTCTTGAGTTCCTGCCCCAGCCACACTGGCCTGCTTTAGGTTATCAAGCACACTGAGCTCTTCCCTTCCTCAAGGTCATCACAAAGGCTGTTCCTTCTACCTGAAACACTTTTTCTGATGGCAGACTTCTCAGGTCTCATGACTAATCTCAAATATCTCATCCCCAGGGCACCTTCTATTAATACGATGCTTCCAAAACAGTTTTATCAACCCCAAAATATTTCTCAGTAGTCTCTTTTACTGTATGCTTTATCTCCTTTTCACACCATCTATTAATAGTATAATTGATTAGATATTTGCTTGCTTGCTTACTTATTTTCTTGTCTCTCCCCAGGCTACAAGTTCTGTAGGACTGGGGCCAGTCTCTCCTGTTCAGCAGTGTGAGTACGGCACGGTGCACTTGAAGCATGCTTGCATGGGGCTGCTGATGGGTGTGTGTTTACGGAAAGTAGAGAGTCTTCCGTTAAACCGGCTTCTCATTGCACTCAGTTCAGAGGCTGATGCTTAGCTGATAATGGGAAGTTAGAGAGGGCTGCTGCAGTGCTTTCTATGGGGTTGAATGTTCACCATATGCTAAGTTTCCTCTTTTCACTTTCTGTATTCTATCTCTTCTCCCTTGAAAAATAGCTAGTCCTTCATCTGCTGGGCGAAAGAATGATCTCCCTCCTTTACAGCTTTCGATGGTACTCTATCCTGAATTGCCAGTCAGTCTGGATGTCCACGTCACTTTCTGCAGCCCAGCTACCTGTATTGCTGTGATCGCTTCCCCCACCTGTTTCCACTGCACTAGTCAAGAAACAGCACTCCCTTCCCCTTCTGTCTCTCTTTCTATAGATACTTTATAGGACAGTTTATGCTATTTCAAAAACCTAGAACAAGTTCCCATCTGCCATCTGTTAAAACATCATGCTTCCTTCATTAAAAAATCTTTTTAAAATTCAAGCTCATTTTGGAAAAAGTATGAGTCTGGGAGGCAGTGAGTTTCAAATTTTGACTCATGTGTCTGGTACTGTACTGTATATCTACCTGGGTCTGCTTAATAAGAGTGGGGCTTCCCTGGTGGCTCAGTGACAAAGAATCTGCCTACTAAGGCAGGAGACACGGGTTCAATCCCTGGGTTGGGAAAATCCCCTGGAGAAGAAAATGGCAACCCACTCGAGTATTCTTGCCTGGGAAATCCCATGAACAGAGGAGACTGGCAGGCTACAGTCCATGGGTCGCAAAGGAGTTGGACACAACTGAGCAACTAAACAAAAACAACTTAATAAGAAAAAAAAATTTTTAAGTGCCAAAATAGAAAAGTAGAATTGTAGCATTTATATATTTTAAACACATGTGACCATATTTATACAGATGCATATTATGTTTGTGACATACTACAATTTTGCAAAGCCTTTTTTTCCCCAAAATCTTGCAAAGACTAGAACTATGCTTCCTTTCTACACACTGCCTAGCACACTGAAGATACACAATAAACATACAGGTGTGTTATAAATGAGATAAAGTACAAATTGCAGGTAAATGCATATGAAATTTGAAGAGAGTTTCAGATTGGCAGTTTTTGTTAAACATAACCACTGGTGTATTTCTACTGATTGAGGAAGTGTCTCTACACAACAGTGTCAAGCTGGCTGACAAATAGCTCTCCTCTTCCTGAAGTATTTAAACATTTGTGTTCTTAATGAGGCTATACTCACCAATGTAGGATAAAGAAATTTGATACTTCCACAAGGGCACAAGGGGGGTACAGTACATCATTAATATCAGGCTAGAAATAAAGGAGGCTTTGGTAAAACTTTGTCCCAAACCAAACACTATTGTAATTCTGTAAATCACTGACTAGATAGGCATCAGGACCACAGTTTAAAAATGGTGGCAACTGATAACAGACCTTGAGTTCATTGTGAGTCAGCAATGGGTTATTAAAGGACTCCTACTGAGAGGAGTCAGCCAGATGAGAGGAAGCACTGCTTTCCCTATACTTGTATACTGTTAATGTCGATCTCTGTGTTTTAAGAGCAGTTTGGATAATTTGAAAAAGATGCTGGAAAAGGAGATCAAAATTACGGGTAGGTAGAGTTCTCTGTGCTATACAGTCGTGACCTAAATGGGAAGGAAGTGCGAAAAGGAGGAGATATGCATATATGTGGCTGATTCACTTTGCTGTGCAGTAGAAACTAACACAACATTTTAAAGCAACCATACTCCAGTAAAAATTAATTTAAAAATTATGAGAGGATGATAAAGCTTATTAAGAAATAATGAAACATTTGGATTCTTTAATCTTCAGAAAAGAAGGTAATGGGATGACAACTACTTGAAAAAGTAGGAAATTTTTATATAAAGGGCACTTCCTAGGCTTGCCCCTACTATGAGAGCTATATAAGGTGGGAAGTAGATTTATATTGTGATTAAGAAGAGACTTAGAGATAAGAATGATTTGTTGATAGAGATAACATTCAAAAAGAGGCTTCTGCAATAAACACTGGGGTATGTCATGCATTGTCTTTTTAAATTATAGTCTTCTTGGGGTATATGTCCGGTAAGGGGATTGCTGAGTCATATCACTTCATGGCAAATAGATGGGGGAAAAGTGGAAACAATGACAGATTTTATATTCTTGGGCTCCAAAATCACTGTGGACGGTGACTGCAGCCACGAAATTAAAAGATGCTTGCTCCTTGGAAAGAAAGCTATCACAAAACTAGACAGCATATTAAAAGTCAGAGACATTACTTTGCAGATGAAGGTCCAAATAGTCAAAGTTATGGTTTTTCCAGTAGTCGCATATGGATGTGAGAGTTGGACCATAAAGAAAGCTGAGCACCAAAAATTGATGCTTTTGAACTGTGGTAGTAGAGAAGACTGTTGAGAGTCCCTTGGACTGCAAGGAGATCAAACCGGTCCATCCTAAAGGAAATCAACCCTGAATATTCATTGGAAGGACTGATGCTGAAGCTGAAGCTCCAGTACTTTGGCCACCTGATGGCCAATTCATTGGAAGAGATCCTGATGCTGGAAAAGATTAAGGGCAAGAAGAGACGGGGGTGACAGAGGATGAAATGGTTGAATGGCATCACTGACTCAGTGGACATGAGTTTGAGCAAACTCAGGGAAATAGTGGAATACAGAGAAACCTGGAGTGCTGCAGTCCATGGGACTGCAAAGAGTCTGATGCAAATTAGTGACTGAACAACAGTAACTACAATGGTAGTTTTATTAATAGTTTTTAAAGAAGTCTCCTTACTGTTTTCCATATGGTTGTATCAGTTTACATTCCCAACAACAGTGCAAGAAGGTTCCCTTTTCTCCACATCCTCTCCAGCATTTACAGCTTGTAGATTTGTTGATGATGGCCATTCTGACTGGCCGTTTTTAATGTTGAGGTGATACCACCTCATAGTTTTGATTTGGATTTCTCTAATAATGAGCAATGTTGAGCCTCTGTGTTTGTTGGCTATCTGTATGTCTTCTTTGTCAGGACATGGATGCAACCTAGACGTCCATCAACAGATGAATGGATAAAGAAGTTGTTGTACATGTATACAATGGAATATTACTCAGCCATGAAAAGAAATGAATTTGAGTCAGTTAAAATGAGGTGGCTGAATCTAGAACTTGTTATACAGAGTGAAGTAAGTCAGAAAGAGAAAAACAAATATCGCATGTCAGTGCATATGTATGGAATCTTGAAAAATGGTGTTGATGAACCTATTTGCAGAGCAGGAATAGACACACAGACATAGAGGGTGGTCTTGTGGACATAGCAGGGAAAGGAAAATTTGGGACAAGTTGAGAGAGTATCACTGACATAAAAACAGCACCATGTGTATAATGGGTAATGGGAAGCTGCTATGTAACACAAGCCTAGCCTGGTGCTCTGTGATGACCTAGAGGGGTGAGAGGTGGAGGTAGGAGAGAGGCTCAAGAGGCAAGGGACATATGTAAATAATTATGGCTGATTCACATTGTAGTATGGCAGAAATCAACACAACATTGTAAAGCAATTATCCTCCCATAAAAGAAAGAGGCTTCGATAGACATTAGTACAGTCTCCATACTCAGAGAGCCTTGGAGCAGGATGCATGGTAATCTACCTCATGTTGCTTTGGTATCAGAGAAAACTATCCTAGCAGTTTGCACTTAAGAATTGATATTCTGTTATCTTTTTTCAGTGACTCTGGGAAATATTTTCTTTAACAATTTTTTATTTCAATAGTATATGGGCTACTATTTTAAAACACTAATGCTGATTATTGAAAATCTCTATGATGCAAAGAAGAGCAAGATGTCAAAATGAGGCAGTGAAGAAGTGGGGAGGATAACTTTCCTATGCTTATAGGTTAGTTGTAAAGAAAGCACATCTCTTTTTCTTCTTTCTTTCATAATTCTGAAGGTCAATTCTGATGCAGCATGAATCCTAACAGTGAGGAGTTAGGAGCAGTTACCACTAAATTTAAACTGGAAAAGTTTAAACATGGAAAGCTTCATAATTGAACTTGTCACAAATATTGCATGCTGAAGAATTTGCATTAATTACACACAGAGATGTCTTCATTGCCAGTTTGCAGAACCATTCAAGAGTGATGGGGTCACCTAAGGGTGGATATAAATTCCACTGTCCTCCATCTGGTTCTGACATTTCCTTCCACATAACATGTGTGCTGGCTCAGTTCCAGGTTGACCTTTATCTTTCCTGTAATGAAGCCTCCACAGTAATATCTGCAACTGCAACAGGAAGTTCCTGAGCTTGACCTTCACCTGGCACAGGAAGGAGATTGTGTGACAACGGTACTCTGCAAAAATGCTATGCTTGTGAATAGAAAGCTACTCATTCACAAAGAAAGTGTCGTTTCAGACTAAGTCACTGAGAATTTAAAGAGTTCATAAAATCCAAATAAAGACTCCATCAGCAGTAAATATGTACGATTGTGCCAAGTTACCAAAAATTGCACCCTATTTATGGCAGATATTTTATGATTATAATCAGGGTATGCAAAATAAACACAAATGTATTTATCTAGTTAAGTGCATTTTCAGTTTTGCTGATCTTCAGTTTTTCCATTTGGGAATTTATATTACAGCTGATTTCTGAGAACTTTCCAATTAAAAATTTTTTAAAGGCTCAATTCAGTGACTTCCTTTTGATTAACAAGATGAGACCAGAGATCACAAAGTGTCTTATATATTAATGCTCCTTTAACTACAGTTCCTGCTAGCTTTTTAGCAAGAAAAGTTCATTCAGAAAAGTGATCTGTACAAACATTGTACCAATCCAAAGAAAACATCTCACACATGTCTGTCACCATGGCCAGCTCAGAGTCAAGGTACTCACCCTGGAGAAAGAGGAGGTGGAGAAAAAGTGTGAAACAACAAATTATCTCCAGTTGGCTTAAAATTTCTAGCAATGATAGGATGATAAGAGGGATGAAAAAATGATCAAGGAGAGAAATATTTGAGAAGTACAGTTACATATATATGTGGCATGTGTCTGAATTTTGAAAACAAAAAATCAATTATTTGACTATCTACATATTTTAAACATATGGTTTTGTTTCTGCCTCAGCTTTTGCTAACATTTCAGTTCAGTCAGGCAGTTCGGTTCCTCAGTCATGTCTGACTCTTTGTGGCCCCATGATTTGCAGTACGCCAGGCCTCCCTCTCCATCACCAACTCTTGGAGTTCACTCAAACTCATGTCCATCGAGTTGGTAATGCCATCCAGCCAACTCATCCTCTGTTGTCCCCTTCTCCTCCTGTCCCCAATCCCTCCCAATATCAGTGTCTTTTCCAATGAGTCAGTTCTTCACATGAGGTGGCCAAAGTACTGGAGCTTCAGCTTTAGCATCATTCCTTTCAAAGAACACCCAGGACTGATCTCCTTTAAATGGACTGGTTGGATAACACCAAAAAAAGATGTCCTTTTCATTATAGGGGACTGGAATGCAAAAGTAGGAAATCAAGAAACATCTGGAGTAACAGGCAAATTTGGCCTTGGAATATGGAATGAAGCAGGGCAAATGCTAATAGAGTTTTGCCAAGAGAACGTACTGGTCATAGCAAACACCCTCTTCCAACAACACAAGAGAAGATTCTACACATGGACATCATCAGATGATCAACACCAAAATCAGATTGATTACATTCTTTACAGCCAAAATGGAGAAGCTCTATATAGTCAGCAAAAACAAGACCTAGAGCTGACTGTGGCTCAGATCATGAACTCCTTGTTGCTAAATTCAGAGTTACATTGAAGAAAGTAGGGAAAACCACTAGACCATTCAGGTATGACCTAAATCAAATCCCTTATGACTATACAGTGGATTCAGAGCAGAAAAAGAAATAAAAGGAATCCAGATTGGAAAAGAAGTAAAACTCTCACTGTTTGCAGATGATATGATCCTATACATAGAAAACCCTAAAGACTCCACAGAAAATTACTAGAGCTAATTAATGGATACAGTAAAGTTGCAGGATATAAAATCAACACACAGAAATCCCTTGCATTCCAATACACTAACAATGGGAAAACAAAAAGAGAAATTAAGGAAACCATTCCATTCACCATTGCAGTGTAAAAAATAAAATACTTAGGAATATATCTACCTAAAGAAAGAAAAGACCTATATATAGATAACTATAAAACACTTGTGAAAGAAATCCAAGAGGACACAAATTGATGGAGAAATATACAGTGTTCATGAATCGGAAGAATCAATATAGTGAAAATCAGTATACTACACAAAGCAATCTAGAGATTCAATGCAATCCCTTTCACAGAACTAGAACAAATAATTTCACAACTTGTATGGAAATACAAAAAACCTCGAATACCCAAAGCAATCTTGAGAAAGAAAAATGGAACTGGAGGAACCAATCTGCCTGACTTCAGACTATACTACAAAGCTGCAGTCATCAAGACAGTATGGTAATGGCACAAAGACAGAAATATAGATCAATAGGACAAAACAGAAAGCCCAGAGATAAATCCACACACCTATGGACACCTTACCTTAGACAAAGGAGGCAAGAATATACAATAGAGGAAAGACAGTCTTTTAACAAGTGGTGCTGGGAAAACTGGTCAATGACTTGTAAAAAAAAATGTAACTAGAACACTTTCTAACACCATACACAAAAATAAACTCAAAGTGGATTAAAGATCTAAATGTAAGGCCAGAAACTATAAAAACTCCTAGAGGAAAATATAGGCAAAACACTCTGACATAAATCACAGCAGGATCCTCTATGACCCAGCTCCCAGAATATTGAAAATAAAAGCAAAAATAAACAAATGGGACCTAATTAAACTTAAAAGATTTTGCACAACGAAGGAAACTATAAGCAGGTGAAAAGACAGCCTTCTGAATGGAGAAAATAACAGCAAATGAAGCAACTGACAAGGAATTAATCTCAAAAATATACAAGCAACTCCTGCAGCTCAATTCCAGAAAAATAAACGACCAAATCGAGAAATGGGCCAAAGAACTAAACAGACATTTCTCCAAAGAAGACATACATATGGCTAACACATGAAAAGATGCTCAACATCACTCATTCTTAGAAAAATGCAAATCAAAACCACAATGAGGTACCATTTCACGCCAGTCAGAATGGCTGCTATCAAAAAGTTTACAAGCTATAAATGCTGGAGAGGGTGTGGAGAAAAGGGAACCCTCTTACACTGTTGGTGGGAATGTAAACTAGTACAGCCACTATGAAGAACAGTTTGGAGATTCCTTAAAAAACTGGAAATAGAAGTGTCATATGACCCAGCAATCCCACTGCTGGGCATACACACTGAGGAAACCAGAATTGAAAGAGACACGTGTACCCCAATGTTCATTGCAGCACTGTTTATAATAGCCAGGACATGGAAGCAACCTAGATGTCCATCAGCAGACGAATGGATAAGAAAGCTGTGGTACATATACACAATGGAATATTACTGAGCCATTAAAAAGAATACCTTTGAATCAGTTCTAATGAGGTGGATGAAACTGGAGCTATTATACACAGTGAATTGAGCCAGAAAGAAAAACACCAATACAGTATACTAATGCATATATATGGAATTTAGAAAGATGGTAATGATAACCCTGTATGCAAGACAGCAATAGAGACATAGATGTATAGAACGCTCTTTTAGACTCTGTGGGAGAGGGTGAGGGTGGGATGGTTTGGGAGAATGACATTGAAACATGTATATTATCATATGTGAAACAGATCGCCAGTCCAGGTTCAATGTATGATAAAGGGTGCTCGGGCTGGTGCACCAGGATGACCCAGAGGGATGGGATGGGGAGGGAGGTGGGAATGGGGTTCAGGATGGGGAACACATGCACACCCGTGGCAGATTCATGTCAATGATGACAAAACCAATACAATATTGTAATTAGCCTCCAAAAATAAATTAAAAAGAAAAAAGTAGCCATAGTTTCTTTCAGACCATTTTTCAAGTGTACAATATCCTTGTTAACTAAACAGTGACAGTATTCTATATGGATTAATGATGTTTAACATCTTTATGGCTTTGAAAGTAGTGAAACAAACAGCTCATAGACAAATAGCTTTTCACAAGCTGCTCATTAACTGCCAGAAATTTGGTGCCATATAACTTTGCAAAGATGGAAGAAGTAATCTATAGAATATAACTCAGGAAATAACAAATAGTAACATAATTTTTAAGATCTTCAAAACAAGAACATCAAAATAGGAATGCCAAACCCACCAAATTGCTTCTTCAACTTACAGTAGTTGTTGTTCAGTCACTCAGTTGCATTTGACTATTTGAGACCTCATGGACTGCAGCACACCAGGCTTCCCTGTCCTTCACTATCTCAGGGAGATTGATCAAACTCATGTCATTGAGTCCATGATGCCATCCATACATGTCATCCTCTGTCACCCCTTCTCCTCCTGCCCTCAATCTTTCCCACTATCAGGGTCTTTTCCAGTGAGTTGGCTTTTCACATCAAGTGACCAAAGTATTGGAACTTCTTCCAATGAATATTCAGGACTGATTTCCTTCAGGATGAACTGGTTGGATCTCCTTGATGTCCAAGGAACTCTCAAGAGTCTATTCCAGCAAAACAGTTCAAAAGCATCAATTCTTCGATCATCAGCCTTCTTTATGGTCCAATCCTCACATTCATACATGACTACTGGAAAAACCATAGCTTTGACTATATGAACCTTTGTCAACAAAGTGATGTCTCTGCTTTTTAATATGCTGTCTAGGTGTGTCATAGCTTTTCTTTGAAGGAGCAAGCATCTTTTAATTTCATGGCTGCAGTCACCATCTGCAGTGATTTTTGGAACATCAAAAAATAAAGCCTGTCATTGTTCCCATTGTTTCCCCATCTATTTGTCATGAAGTAATGGGACCAGAGCCGTGATCTTTGTTTTTTGAATGTTGAGCTTTAAGCCAGCTTTTTCACACTCTTTTTCACCCTCATCAAGAAACTCTTTAGTTCTTCTTTGTTTTCTGCCACAAGGGTGATGTCATCTGCACATCTGAGGTTACTGATATTTCCCCTGGCAATTTTGATTCCCGCTTCTGCTTCATCCAGCCCAGCATTTCACATGATGTACTCTGCATATAAGTTAAATAACCAGGGTGACAATATACAGCCTTGATGTACTCCTTTCCCAATTTTGAACCAGTTTCTTATTCCATGTCTGGTTCTGTTGCTTCTTGATCTGCATATAGGTTTCTCAGGAGGCAGGTAAGGTAGGTTACCTACCTACATATAAGTAGGTTACATGTTCTTGATCTGCATATAGGTTTCTCAGGAGGCAGGTAAGGTAGGTTACCTACCTACATATAAGTAGGTTACATGTGTAGGTAGCTTACCTACCTACCTGTATAGATGTAAGTTACCTACCTACACATAAGGTAGATTACTTATATGTTTTGAAGAGGGCTGTATGGAAATTAATTTATAATAATAATAATTACAGTCAATAACATGGAAAATTCCCAAAAATGAGAATCAGCTCCAGAATTATAATCTAGAAGAAACCACTCTTATACAGTCTTGCTTCTCTCCTGCTATATTGTGGATAGTGCTCATTTCTACTGTTTTCTCACATGCTAGTAACATAATGCTCAAAATTTTCTAAGTCAGGCTTCAAGAATATGTGAACCGTGAATTTCCATATGTTCAAGCTGGTTTTAGAAAAGGCAGAGGAACCAGAGACCAAGTTGCCAACATCCTTTGGATCATTGAAAAAGCAAGAGAGTTCCAGACAAACATCTATTTCTGCTTTATTGACTATATCAAAGCCTTTGACTGTGTAGATCACAATAAACTGTGGAAAATTCTGAAAGAGATGGGAATACCAGACCACCTGACCTGCTTCAAGAAATCTGTATTCAGGTCAGGAAGCAACAGTTAGAACTGGACATGGACAACAGACTGGTTCCAAATAGGAAAAGGAGTGCATCAAGGCTGTATATTGTCACCCTGCTTATTTAACTTACATGCAGAGTACATCATGAGAAATGCTGGGCTGGATGAAGCACAAGCTGGAATCAAGATTGCTGGGAGAAATATCAATAACCTCAAATGTGCAGATGACATCATACTTACAGCGGAAAGTGAAGAAAAACTAAAGAGCCTCTTGATGAATGTGAAAGAGGAGAGTGAAAAAGTTGGCTTAAAGCTCAACATTCAGAAAACTAAGATCATGCCATCTGGTCCCATCACTTCATGACAAATAGATGGAGAAACAGTGGAAACAGTGGCACACTTTATTTTGGGGGGCTCCAAAATCAGTACAGTTGGTGACTGCAGCCATGAAATTAAAAGAAGCTTACTCCTTGTGAGAAAAGCTATGACCAACCTAGACAGCTTATTAAAAAGCAGAGACATTACTTTGCCGACAAAGAGCTGTCTAGTCAAGGCTATAGTTTTTCCAGTAGTCACATATGGATGTGAAATCTGGAGTATAAAGAAAGCTGAGCACCGAAGAACTGATGCTTTTGAACTGTGGTGTTGGAGAAGACTCTTGAGAATCCCTTGGACAGCAAGGAGATCAGTCCTGAATATTCATTGGAAGGACTGATGTTGAAGGTAAAACTGCAATACTTAGGCCACTTGATGCAAAGAGCTGACTCATTTGAAAAGACCCTGATGCTGGGAAAGATTGAAGGCAGGAAGAGAAGGGGACGACAGAGGATGAGATTGTTGGATGACATCACCAACTCAATGAACATGTGTTTCAGTAAACTCTGGGAGTTGGTGATGGACAGGGAGGCCTGGCATGCTGCACTCCATGGGGTCCCAAAGAGTCGGACACAACTGAGCATCTGAAATGAATTGAACTAGCATTTTAACAATAGAGACAGAGTGGGACTGCTGCTACTGCTGCTGCTGCTAAGTCGCTTCAGTCGTGTCCGACTCTGTGCGACCCCATAGACGGTAGCCCACAGGCTCCCCCGTCCCTGGGATTCTCTGGGCAAGAACACTGGAGTGGGTTGCCATTTCCTTCTCCAATGCATGAAAGTGAGAAGTAAAAGTGAAGTCGCTCAGTCATGTCCGACTCTTAGTGACTCCATGGACTGCAGCCTAGCAGGCTCCTCCGCCCATGGGATTTTCCAGGCAAGAGTACTGGAGTGGGATGCCATTGCCTTCTCCGAGAGTGGAACTAAACCCTGTTAAAAGATCAAGAGTCACACATTTCCCATACTTGGGGCAAGGGACACACTATGAAAGCCTTCATGGGGTCAAAAAGACAAGAAATCCCAGACCATAGTAAGTCCGGCTCTCCCCTTCCAGAGGCCTTGCAGTGGGATCCATATTAATTGAGGGGTACGTGCACACCCAGGGGTGTGTAAATTGGCCATGAGGTCAAAACAATACAATTGGCCAAAAAGAAGACAAATACCTGTAAGACTGCTTCCTTATAAAGGATTTAAACTTCCAAAAGATGTGATTCTCTCTGAGTTCGCCTGTGTGTCTTTCCACATGTTTTTTTCTTTTGCAATGAATTTTTTACTCTGTTTACCTTCTACCTCCTTGCCTGAATTCTTTCTTGAAATGGTAGGCAAGAACTAGGGCCTCAGACCCTAACTGCTGGCCCCTGTTGTATAGTGTTTAGGACTCCCAGTCTGGGAAATAAGATTTTGCTTCCAGCTACTGCTCTCTTCTGCTTGCCATAAGCTGCCGCTTACTGCTCCTCACCTGAAATCACATCTGCATATTTTTTTTTCTGAAATTACCAAGTTAGTTGTTAACTGCATTCTGCAAGGCATACTAACATTGCTTATTAATAAAAATGAACTAAAATTATTAATGGGAAGTAATAGTGGTGAATATTAATTAAGGAAGATATTAAAGATCTGACAAAAATTATTATTAATTCACTGTGTGTCTTTTGATAACTTCCCTTTAAAATATCAAATAGATGAATGAAAAGGGTAAAAATGTTCCAGCAGCTAAGAAACAAGGTTGATGCATGATGCATTGTAGACCAGAAGATTACTATTAGGAAACCACAAAACAACACAGACATGTGAAGAAATAGCTAAAGTTTGGGTGCTAAAAGGAAATGTTTTTTTTTTTCTGAAATTACCAAGTTAGTTGTTAACTGCATTCTGCAAGGCATACTAACATTGCTTATTAATAAAAATGAACTAAAATTATTAATGGGAAGTAATAGTGGTGAATATTAATTAAGGAAGATATTAAAGATCTGACAAAAATTATTATTAATTCACTGTGTGTCTTTTGATAACTTCCCTTTAACATGTCAAATAGATGAATGAAAAGGGTAAAAATGTTCCAGCAGCTAAGAAACAAGGTTGATGCATGATGCATTGTAGACCAGAAGATTACTATTAGGAAACCACAAAACAACACAGACATGTGAAGAAATAGCTAAAGTTTGGGTGCTAAAAGGAAATGTTTACAAACCGAGCGGTGGTTCTATAACCCACTCACCAAAATGTCAGACTTAAGATTATAAGCAACTTGACTAACAAAAAATTAAACAAATCCCTCAGTCTTTTAGTTTCCTTGCAGATGAGCGGTCCTTTTACCACTTTTCATGCTACCGTATCGTACCTCCCCGTATCAATGTCACTGCACGAAATAAAGAATTCTTCAATGTACATGTATTCTCTAGAGATACTGCTTGTTGGTTACATTCCACCTACCTTTTTTCCAGTGAGAACTACTGATTTAGCTGAGTTTTCAGTTAATGCAGTGCCTTCTACATAATGAATATTCCTTCTAAATCTGTGATGGACCAAATTTAAAATTTTTTTCAATTTGCCACAAATTGACATTTTGTTAAATTAAAAAATGAATTACTAGAAAAATGAAATTTTAAAAAGACACACAAAATATAAACAATTTTATTAGATTCAATAGACATAAAATTAATCTACTGCTATAAAAGTTTCTAAATGCTTATTCTCAATTTCTATATGTAACCAACAACAGATTAAAAAAGAGAGTGGGGAATTAAAGACAGGCACCAGTTTATGGGCCTCAATTTAGGCTATACTCATCAATCTGACCAACTTCAAAGAGCCTAAACCTTAGGCAAATATATGGTGCTTGCCAATATGTTACAGGGCTAGATTTACACTAAGTTTATTTCCTTCAAGGCTTCTAATGCTCTGGTCTTGGTTAAAGCTGCCACTTACAGAAACCTACAGCTTCATACCACATCAGACTTCCATGAAAAAAATACTTGAATGTCAAAAACATGCAGCCTTCGTAGACAAGGATATTACCCTAGACAGACAGATATGTCAAAAACAGTGACAAAATAATTAAATAAGTGCTATAACTGAGACATTATAAAGATCATGGTCTCAATGCTAGCTATACACTGTTACAGGGCTAGATTTACACTAAGTTTATTTCCTTCAAGGCTTCTAATGCTCTGGTCTTGGTTAAAGCTGCCACTTACAGAAACCTACAGCTTCATACCACATCAGACTTCCATGAAAAAAATACTTGAATGTCAAAAACATGCAGCCTTCGTAGACAAGGATATTACCCTAGACAGACAGATATGTCAAAAAACAGTGACAAAATAATTAAATAAGTGCTATAACTGAGACATTATAAAGATCATGGTCTCAATGCTAGCTATACACCAATGATTCCCAAATTTATATCCCCAAATTTGCCCAATATCCTTAACCAAAAATTTGCTCATCTAGCTGTCTGCTAAATTTCTTCTTTGGATATATAAAGGCATATCAAACTAAATGTGTTCAACACAAATTCCTAATTCCCCTCTCCCAAATAATAATAACTTGCTTTTTTCACATCTCTCTTAATTAATGGGTACCCAATCTTTTAAAATGCTCAAGCCAAAAAAATTCAGGTCATCTTAATTACTGTTTCTCTTATAACCCATTTCTAGGGCATCAGCAAATACTGTCAATTCTACACTCCACCACTTCTCACCCCTCATAGCAATCACCCAGGCCTCTTGTTTCCAGGTAATTTTGTTGTCGTTCAGTCACTCAGTCCGTCCAACTTTTTTCAACCCCATGGACTGCTGCACGCCAGGCTTCCTTGTCCTTCATCTCCTAGAGCTTTCTCAAACTTAAGTCCATTGAGACACTGATGCCATCCAACCATGTCATCCTCTGTCATCCCCTTCTCCTCTTGCTTTCAATTTTTCCAAGTATCAGAGTCTTTTCTAATGAGTCGGCTCTTTGCATCAGGAGGCCAAAGTATTGGAGCTTCAGCTTTAGCATCAGTTCTTCCAATGAATATTCAGGACTTATTTCCTTTTGGATTGACTGGTTTGATCTTTCTGAAGTCCAAGGAACTCTAAAGAATGTTCTCCAACAAGACAGTTCAAAAGCATCAGCCTTCTTTATGGTCCAATTCTCACATCCATGATGACTACTGGAAAAACCATAGCCTTGACTAGATGGACCTTTGTTGGCAAAGTAATGTCTGCTTTTTAATATACTGTCTAGGTTGGTCATAGCTTTTCTTCCAAGTAGCAAGCATCTTTTAATTTCATGGCTGCTGTCACCAACTACAGTGATTTTGGAGCCCCCCAAAATGAAGTCTGTCATTGTTTCCATTCTTTCCCCATATATTTGCCACGAAGTGATGGGACCAGATATCATGGTCTTTGTTTTTTGAATGTTGAGCTTTAACTTTGAGCTTTTTCACTCCCCTCTTTCACCTTCAAAGAGGCTCTTTAGTTTCTCTTTGCTTTCTTTCATAAGGGTGGTGTCATTTGCATATCTGAAGTTATTTTAATTTCTCCCCACAATCTTGATTCCAGCTTATTCCAGGTTATTCCAGTAGCCTCCAATTTAAGGCATCTGATTCAACCATTGTCTCACCACTGTCTATTTTGAGCACATGAACCAGATGAACCTTTCTAAACCCAAGTAATTTTCATTAATTCTCTGCTCATAACCTTCCAGTGGGTTCCCTTCTCATTGAGGAAGAAGCATAAGGCCCTTTAGTCCCCACATAATCTGCTCTTCTTTCTGACCTTACCTCCTAAAACTTTCCAGATCATTCTGCCTTAGCCATGCTGGCCCAGATATCTGAATGGCTCACTCTGATCACTTATGTTAGTCTTTTGAACACATGTGACCTTTCTGACCTTCCTGGAACAACCTATTATAAAGGTGCAACCACATTGCCCCAATATCTACCAGCCTTTACTAGGCTTCACTGGTGGCTCAGATGGTAAAGTCTGCCTGCAATGCAGAAGACCCAGGTTCAATCCCTGGGTCAGGAAGATCCCCTGGAGAAAGGAGTGGCAACCCACTCCAGTATTCTTGCCTGGAAAATCCCATGGACAGAGGAGGCTGGTAGGGTATAGTCCATGAGGTCTCAAAAGAGTGGGACATGGCTGAGCACTTTACCAGCCTTTATCTGCTCATTAATTTTTATCACCATTGCTCAACTTCTGTTATACATATGTCTACATGTTCATTGGTCACCTCTCCTCACTAGAAAGAAAACCTTAAGAAAGCTTTCTTTTGTTCATTGCTGAATCTTCAGTGTCCATAAGTATACCTGGTATGTAACAGTCATTCAAAAACTATTTTCTGAATCAATGAATAATCAAGGTTGGATATCCTGCTCCAGTTGTTTATGGGGAATATCAGGGACATTTATTCAAACTAGATCACAGTGAAACTAAGTCCTGAGAGATTCAAGCTTCCCTGATTCAGAGAGGGCTAAAAATATCATTATCATATGCACAACATTTTCTACAAAATCTTGAAGCTTAAGAATATATTGTAGGAAAGACTACTGACTTTCTAGCTAAGAAAACTCCCAGGAAAGAAATTAATCCCCATGATCCAGATAAGAATCAGGGTACAGATTAACAATAAGAAAATTACCACAGTTCTCATGAAATTTTACAGATAAGAAACTACTATAAAATAAATTAAGCTCCTGAATAATATAAACATACTCCCAATAATCTGTTTATTATTGAATCACTTTTTTTTTTTCTGTAAGATTTCAATTTTATTCTCTGAGAATTTTCCCTACATAATGGTACCACAGCTCTGATTTTAAAAAAGGAAACCAAAGGAGAAGGGAAAAAAATCCATATAGAACTTCAGGGTTCTATGGAAAATCTATTCTAGTGACACCTATGGCCATGCCCTCTGGAATCATATTTCTCAAATATTACCTCAAATATGACCTCACTTTACTATCTGAAATTGTCTTACACATATTTATTTACTTTCTTAGTTATTTCCTACCTTTTCATAGAAAGTAAATACCTTCTAACAGAGCAAGGACTTGTCTTACCTTTCCCCCAATACCCTAGGGTCTGATAAGAGCTGAGTACACAGAGCAATCAATAAATGTCCAATGAATTAATAAATAAAATTTAAATAATAAATAAATGACATTTCACACAGGGAGTTAAGACTTTAAGTGCCACCACATATTTTAGCAGTACATTTTATCCTAAGTAAGAGTTCTAAACCTAATGACATTTTCAAAAGTACAAGTAGAATTGTGTCCACATTTGCATTTCTGGCTTAACCACCTCTGGGAATATTATCTCAGCATCTATCAGAGAATAGTCTGGGAAATGGTTGCTCTGATGATACGTGGCTTAGACAAACAGGGCCATAGAAGGCAAAGGGATTCTTGCAGCTCTGGTTTTGGGGTTGCAGCTAGGTGTCTCTGCTTCACAAAAGCGACACTTGGGGTTTTCTGTTCCCCTCTTGAGGAAGCTGTGCTTGAGACATTTCAATATATTGCTATGCATACACTCCAATCACTATGAACAGAGCTAGTGGAGGTGATGGAATTAAGTTGAGCTATTTCAAATTCTAAAAGATGATGCTGTGAAAGTGCTGCACTCAATATGCCTGCAAATTTGGAAAATTCAGAGTGGCCACAGGCCTGGAAAAGGTCAGTTTTCATTCCAATCCCTAAGAAAGGCAAGGCCAAAGAATGTTCAAAGTACTGCAGAATTGCAGTCATCTCACATGCTAGCAAAGTAATGCTCAAAATTCTCCAAGCCAGGATTCAACAATATGTGAACCCTGAACTTCTAGAAGTTCAACATGGATTTAGAAAAGGCAGAGGAACCAGAGATCAAATTGCCAATATCTGTTGGATCACTGAAAAAGCAAGAGAGTTTCAGAAAAACATTTACTTCTGCTTTATTGAGTACGCCAAAGCCTTTGACAGTGTCGATCATAAAAAACTGTGGAAATTTCTGAAAGATATGGGATTATCAGACCACATGACCTGCCTCCTGAGAAATCTGTATGCAGTAAGGAAGCAACAATTAGAACTGGACATGAAACAACAGACTGGTTCCAAATAGGAAAAGGAGTACATAAAGGCTGTATATTGTCACCCTGCTTATTTAACTTATATGCAGAGTATGTCATATGAAATGCTGGGCTGGAAGAAGCACAAGCTGGAATCAAGATTACAGGGAGAAATATCAGTAATCTCAGATATGCAGATGACACCACCCTATGGGAGAAAGCAAAGAGGAAGTAAAGAGCCTCTTGATGACAGTGAAAGAAGAGAGTGAAAAAGTTGGCTTAAAACTCAACATTCAGAAAAGGAAGATCATGGCATCTGGTCCCATCATTTCATGGCAAATAGATGGAGAAACCACGGAAACAGTGAGAGACTTTATTCTTCTGGGCTCCAAAATCACTGCAGATGGTGAAATTAAGACACATTTGTTCCTTGGAAGAAAAGCTATGACCAACCTAGACAGCACATTAAAAAGCAGAGACAAGACTTTGCCAACAAATGTCTGTCTAGTGAAAGATATGGTTTTTCCAGTAGTCATGTATGGATGTGACAGTTGGACTATATGGAAAGCTGAGTGCCAAAGAATTGATGCTTTTGAACAATGGTGAAGACTCCCTTGGACGGCAAGGAGATGCAACCAGTCAATCCTAAAGGAGATAAGTCCTGAATATTCATTGGAAGGACTGATGTTGAAGCTGAACCTCCAATACTTTGGCATCCTGACTCATTTGAAAAGACCCTGATGCTGAGAAAGATTGAAGGTGGTAGGAGAACGGGAAACAGAGAATGAGATGGTTGGATGGCATCACTGACCTGATGGACCTGAGTTTGAGCAAGCTCCGGGAGTAGGTGATGGACAGGGAAGCCTGGAGTATTGCAGTGCATGGGGTCACAAAGAATTGGACACAACTGAGTGACTGAACTTAACTGAAGTACTTCCAGAGAAAGAACCCTTAGGCAACCCTATGCCAAGACACATGAAAAAATTATAGCATGGTAAGTAGGATATATTTTAATTGCCCGAACTGATGTGTGAATAGTGTCAAAAGCTGTGGTAAACCAAGGGCAATTAAGTAACCCATATTCTAAAAAGGACTCCCATATGAGAAGAGATGGGTTGTCTTTGTCTCCCAATCCAACAGATAAAGGATCAAGAAAATCATCCATAAAGATAGGAAGTACCTGCATGAATGGGAGAGAGAGTATCTCTCTGCCTAGCTGGACATATGTTTATGAGGTATCTTTCCTGATCTGCCTCCTGTGTCTATTTGAGAGGAAGGAGGGAGATTTGCAGATTAATGGCAACAGGAGTAGTAGGGGGCAAAGGGAGGAGGGCAGCACAATGGAGTAGCCTGAATAACTATCATCTGACAGAACAACAGTGATATTTAGAGCTCATCTCAGATAAAGGGCAAGGCTTTAACTTAAATATGAAATTGAACTTTTAAATCAAATAGACATAAAAACAGTGAAAAGAATTTGAGAATTCTTCTTACCTATGAGAAAAGGCAGTTTTAGAAAAACACAATTGGGCTCAGTGAGTAAAAAAAAATGAAATATTTTTATGTTAGAAATCTCTGAAGTTAAGACTATATAATGAACCTGATGCAGAACACTTAGCTTTCTATGTTAGCTGCAAAGCAAGGAAGATCTCTCTGTGGATCAACAAGACCCACAGTGTAGCATCTGGCCAAGACTTGCTCTAATCTAAGAATGAGGAAAATGGCGCTCAGCTCACATTTAAGAACCCAGGTGACTATGCTTTCTACATTTAACCTTTCTTCACACTGAATATGTTGTGGATAACACTAGTTCTCCCTGGTAAGGGCTAGCTGGTTTTAGCATACTCAATACTGGTCAGCGGAGAAGGCAATGGAACCCCACTCCAGTACTCTTGCCTGGAAAAACTCATTGACGGAGGAGGCTGGTAGCCTGCAGTCCATGGGGTCACTAAGAGTCAGATACAACTGAGCAACTTCACTTTCACTTTTCACTTTCATGCATTGGAGAAGGAAATGGCAACCTACTCCAGTGTTCTTGCCTGAGAATCCCAGGGATGCGGGAGCCTTTTGGGCTGCCGTCTATGGGGTCGCACAGGGTTGGACACGACTGAAGCGACTTAGCAGCAGCAGCAGCAGCAATACTGGGCAAGGGAATAATCGAATATTATTTTATTACAGACAGTAGGGAAAAAGATGTGAACTCCACCTCACCATCTCTCATTGGCTGCAGTCTTTTTTTTTTTTTTACTCATGCTTTAGTTTTACCTCCATTTTCCTCTTGCTGTCTTTTCTACCTTCAGCATCACACTTTTCATCTCCTTTTCTAGTTAGTGTCAATTATAGCAAATGGCAGTTGTTTAGTCGCTAAGTCACATCCGACTCTTTTGTAACCCCATGGACCGTAGCCCATCAGGCTCCTCTGTCCATGGGATTTCCCAGGCAAAAATACTGGAGTAGGTTGCCGTTTCTTTCTCGAAGGGATCTTGCCGACCCAGGGATCAAACCCGTGTCTCCTGCATTGCAGAATTCTTTACTGCTGAGCCATCAGGGAAGCCCCAGCAAATGGCAGAGTGGCAGTTAAAAAAGGAAGACGTTGTTCTCATCTTAAAGCTATTCTTTTCTAATAGAGATGTCATACTATTAACATTATATTTTAGACCACCAAAATTAAATAAGATTAAAAGACAATAAAATATATAAAAGTTCAAATTCATAGTTTCTATTCTAAAAATGTTTGAAAGCTGACAATATCAAATTTCTATCAGTTTCTCAAAAATAGAAACTGGGCCTATTTTCTAGGTGTTATTTTTCTTTGCTTAAGAGTAATACAACATTTAGCTCACAAAACAGTTTCCAAATTGCCACCTTAAAGGTTTAAAATCCACAGATGTGTATATAACAGTTACATATATATATATACATATATTTACAGCACATTGTTCTTTCTTTCAAGGAAAAAACTGATGAATACATCTTATTTTATAAATATAAATGAGTAATTAGGTATCTCAGAGGAATATCCTTATAACAATAAAGATTTTAATTTTCAAGTATAAAACAGAATGATTTTATCTCATCCCAGTAACTATCAATTCAAGATTACATAAATAGCAAGGACTATTAAAACATATTACTACTGATGAAACTTTTCAATGACTTGACTCTGATGTTTTATCATCACTACTTAATTTTTCATGCTCATCTTCGATGACTATCCATTTTAGAAGCTAATCAATGTGAGAGGCATGCTTTTAGTAGGAATCACGAAAAGAAACAATATAATCTGGGTACCATTTCTCAGTTGCTGTTTGAGCAATGCAGAGCAAGTCCCTGATGTCTTTCCTTCTGCATCCTCCACATGAGTTAGTTGCTAGGAAACGTCAAGAAGGGATTCAGTATTAGGTCTGGGGAACAATGACCTAGCTTAATAGTTATCCATACACTAACATATAATCTTCATTAACTATGGCATAACCTTAGGAAACTAATGATTACAAGTGATGTTTTTAGAGAGAAACAGACTTTGAGGCCTACCCTTTATTTTAAACAGATTCTAGTATCTACTGAAAAAAGAAGTAACAGCTGTAGATATCTTAAAATACTTTCTTCAGCCAGAAGTTGCCCCCATCCTGCTATCTAAACTTATAGATGACAAGAACTAATCTCTTTACTCCTTCACTGTATTTTGATACTGTTAAACTGATATATATATACAGTGTATACCTCACACGCATGTTTACACATAGACATCAAAAGCATTTCTCAGTCCTTGGGGCTTGGTTTATCTGGGTCTAAGGAAAAATAAAAGAGCTTTGAATGGTAAGTTGGGAAATGAGATCCATTAATTCAGTATGTAACTCGGAAAAAGTGTCTTAACTTCTCTGAGAATCATTTCCCAGAAAATTAAGAGTAATGCCAGTCTCAATAGGTTTCAGGAAGGATAAGATGAAATAATGCACTGGCAAGCACATTAAAATTGTACAGCACCATACATGAAAAGGGAGTATTTTATGTATAAAACAGCCAATTCAGTAAATAGGCATGTGAATGGGACTCAGTATTTGAAAATCAAAATTAAGCCAATTAAAATCACTATGTGGTGTTGGAGAAGACTCTTCAGATCCCTTGGACTGCAGGAGATCCAATCAGTCCATCTTAAGGAGATCAGTCCTGGGTGTCCATTGGAGGGACTGATGTTGAAGCTGAAACTCCAATACTTTGGCCACCTGATGGGAAGAGCTGACTCATTTGAAAGGATCCTGATGCTGGGAAAGATTCAGGGCAGGAGGAGAAGCAGACAACAGAGGACGAGATGGTTGGATGGCATCACCGAATCGATGGACATGAGTTTGGGTGGACTCTGGGGGTTGGTGATGTAATAATGCACTGGCAAGCACATTAAAATTGTACAGCACCATACATGAAAAGGGAGTATTTTATGTATAAAACAGCCAATTCAGTAAATAGGCATGTGAATGGGACTCAGTATTTGAAAATCAAAATTAAGCCAATTAAAAATCACTATGTGGTGTTGGAGAAGACTCTTCAGATCCCTTGGACTGCAGGAGATCCAATCAGTCCATCTTAAGGAGATCAGTCCTGGGTGTCCATTGGAGGGACTGATGTTGAAGCTGAAACTCCAATACTTTGGCCACCTGATGGGAAGAGCTGACTCATTTGAAAGGATCCTGATGCTGGGAAAGATTCAGGGCAGGAGGAGAAGCAGACGACAGAGGATGAGATGGTTGGATGGCATCACCGAATCGATGGACATGAGTTTGGGTGGACTCTGGGGGTTGGTGATGGAAAGGGAGGCCTGGCGTGCTGCGGTTCACGGGGTTGCAAAGAGTCGGACACAACTGAGAGACTGAACTGAGCTGAACTGAATGGATGAAGTATGGCTATTGTTCCAAAACTTCACACATAAATTAGACTGTTTCATGAATATTAACATCAAAACAATTGGTGTGATTTACAAGGAAATGGCAACCCACTCCGGTATTCTTGCCTGGAAAATCCCATGCACAGAGAAGCCTGGCAGGCTTCAGTCCATGGGGTTGCAAAGAGTCAGACACGACTGGGCAACTTCACTTCATTTCACTTCACTAATATGGGAAAGCAGTGACTTAAAATGAAACAAAATAAAACACAAGAATTTACCTTGTGCATATCTCTAAAAACGTTTTACATCATTTGCATTAATTTCTCCATAATTTCAAATAGAAAAGTATATCAAATTATGAAAGATATAAAAGTAAGCTTTCATTAAAATGAATTAACTACCTAAAATAATATCCTCTTTGCCTTTTCCATGCTAAAAGTAACTTTGCCATCAATTCTAACTTCAAGGGAATGATTATACAGTTCAGTTCAGCTCAGTTCAGTCGCGCAGTCGTGTCCGACTCTTTGCAACCCCATGAATCGCAGCACAGCAGGCCTCCCTGTCCATCACCAATTCCCGGAGTTCACTCAGACTCACGTCCATTGGGTCCATGATGCCATCCAGCCATCTCATCCTTGGTCGTCCCCTTCTCTCCTGCTCCCAATCCCGCCCATCATCAGGGTCTTTTCTAATGAGTTNCGCAAAGAGTTGGACACGACTGCGCGACTGAACTGAATTGAAAACTTGCCCTAAGGTGGGAGCATGTTTGCACATTTGAGGAGCAGTGAGGATATTTGTATGGCTGTAGAAGAATGTTTGATTCAAAGAGATTATGAATTTCATTCTAAATCAGTTAGGGAGCTATTAGAAGATTTTTATAAGGGAGCTTATATGATCCCACTTAATGTTTTAATAAGGTCACTCTGCCTTCCATATTCAGAACAGAATAAAAGGGGAAAGGGCAGAAGCAGAAAAGCAATGTAGAGGCTACTGCTGTAATACAGAGATGCTGCTGATCTGGACCAAGTGGTAAGGAGTGGTTGGTTTATGGACACATTTTTAAAGGTAGAGCTGACTGAATTTCCTGATAACTGGATATAGGGCATGGAAGAAAGAAGTTAAGGTCTGGGCAACTGGACAATGGGGCTGCTAGTTACTATGGTGGGGAAGCTGGTAGGAGGATGAGATGAAGTGTTTTGTGTGGCTGAACCACACTGACTCCATCTTATCAGCTTCATCTTAGGCCTGAAGTCTACTCCCTCCTCTTTCTGCATGACTGAGCTTTAACCTACTCATAAGGAGTTGCACAAGCCATATGTATTCTCTATCAACTTTTACCCTTGCCTTCATCTCATATGAAAACTAGAAGAATGCCTTTTGCTGGTGCAGATGGTTAATGGTCATGAGATCCCTGGGGGAGATGAAAAATGCCCAGTTTCCCTTGGTGCTGACATGCTTCCCACTTGATAGTCAGATTCTGTTTTTAGCTTTGGCTCCTTTAAATCCTCCTGTACTCCCTGCATAGTATGGTGTGGAGCATAGCTATCAATGTTTGGGCTGTGGTCTACACTGTCCTGCCTGCATGTAAGTTATCCACAATAGACTTCATTGTTGCACCTTACGGAGTTGCTTGCTGCATTTTTCAGCCTTAAACTTCCTTTTCAATTCAGAGGATATTATTCCACTTCCTTCTTCCCAACAATTTTGTTAGAGACATGAATAGTTTGAGATGTCTGTTGGATACTCAAGTGGGGTTATCAGGTAGGTAGGTCCATGAATATGAAGTCTAGGTTAGAGATGTATTTAAAGCCATGAGATTGGATGAGAAGACTCATGGGATGAGTGGAAATAGAAGAAAAGTTCCAAACACTGAACCTTGTGGGTCCTCCAATATTTAGCACTTGTGGGAATGAGGGGGTTCATCCGATAAATAGGAGGAAAAATTGTGTTAGGAGCAAAGGTGTTAGAGAAGAGAGGAGACCAATAATGTCACACATATGGGCAGGGGAAGTGTTGAAGGGTCTTGAATGCCAGCATGGTGATATCAATCTTAAAAGACAGAGTCACAGTCAGATCCAAGACAGAGAAAGATTCCTCTGGTAGCACTGTGGGATTGAAACAGAGGTTAGGAAGGGGTCAGACTTTAGGTAGGAAGACCAGGGTGTGCATTCACGCTTAGTCACTCATATGCAGCAGCAAATTTGAGTGAACTATAGCCCATCTTACAATTTGGCATTGCCTTTCTGGTGTAAATATCATCAATATTCAACCAAATACTTTTGTACAAATATATCACAATTTATTGATTGATCTTCCTGTCAATGGATAATAATGGTATTGTTTATATTATTTTGCTATTTCAAACAGTACTGCTAAAAATATTATTGTACTTATACACTGGAGCATCTCTCCTTGTGCATACTTACACTTACTTACACACCTGTACATATCTTGAAGTGGAATTACTAAGTTGTAGAGTATCTGGGAATTCATATTTATAAGCTAATACTAAATTGCCTATCAAGGTGGTTGTGTACATTTACACTCCCAGTCATAGTGCATAGTGACTAGTCGACCACCATTTTCTCTAACATTTGCCATTGTCAGACTTCTTTATTTTTTAACCACTTTTAATTAAAGTATGCTGCTGCTGCTGCTGAGTCGCTTCAGTCGTGTCCGACTCTGTGCGACCCCAGAGACGGCAGCCCACCAGCCTCCTCCATCCCTGGGATTCTCCAGGCAAGACACTGGAGTGGGTTGCCATTTCCTTCTCCAATGCATGAAAGTGAAAAGGGAAAGGGAAGTTGCTCAGTCGTGTCCAACTCTTCGCGACCCCACGGACTGCAGCCCACCAGGCTCCTCCGTCCATGGGATTTTCCAGGCAAGAGTACTGGAGTGGGGTGCCATCGCCTTCTCCAATTGAAGTATAGTTAATTTATAATGTATTAGCTTCAGGTTAGCAAAGTGATTTCAGTTCAGTTCAGTCACTCAGTCGTGTCCAACTCTTTGTGACCCCATGAATCGCAGCATGCCAGGCCTCCCTGTCCATCACCAACTCTTGGAGCTCACTCAGACTCATGTCCGTCGAGTCAGTGATGCCATCCAGCCATCTCATCCTCTGTCGTCCTCTTTTCCTCCTGCCCCCAATCCCTTCCAGCATCAGAGTCTTTTCCAATGAATCAACTCTCCGCATGAGGTGGTCAAAGTACTGGAGTTTCAGCTTTAGCATCATTCCTTCCAAAGAAATCCCAGGGCTGATCTCCTTCAGAATGGACTGGTTGGATCTCCTTGCAGTCCAAGGGACTCTCAAGAGTCTTCTCCAACATCACAGTTCAAAAGCATCAATTCTCCGGCGCTCAGCTTTCTTCACAGTCCAACTCTCACATCCATACATGACCACAGGAAAAACCATAGCCTTGACTAGACGGACCTTTGTTGGCAAAGTTTAGTTATACATATACATATATTCTTTTTCAGATTCTTTTCCCTTATAGGTTATTACAAGATATTGAATATAGTTTCCTGTGCTATACTGTCAGACTTTTTAATCTTTGTAAATTGAATGGAGTAACTGTGATTTCATCCTGGTCTTTATTTTTATTTACTGGATTACTAATGAGGTTTAGCAAATGTTTATTAGTAATTTGGTTCCCTTTTCTGTGAAATGCCTAATTGTAACTTTTGTTCATTTTTTAATTGTTTTCCCCTCTGTGAATGATTTGAGGCATTTTATATATTCATTTATATATTCATTATATATGTACAATATGAAATGAATATATAAATACAAAATTATAAATGAATATATAAATATTCATTTTATATTTATATAAATATTCATTTATATATTCATTGTATATGTTCATTTGTTGGCATGTGTTACAACTATATTTTTCCCAGTTTGTAAATAATTGCTTATCTTTTCTTAAAATGTCTTTTAATGGATAGAACTATTTTAATATAGTTCAAGTTATTCTTTTTCTTTTATGATTAACTTTTTTTTAAATAAGGTCTTCCCTGGTGGCTCAGTGGTAAAGAACCCACCTGCCAATGCAGGAGATGTGGATTTGATCCCTGGGTCAGGAAGATCCTCTGAAGAAGGAAAGGGAACCTACTCCGGTATTCTTAACTGGAAAATCGCATGGACAGAAGAGCCTGGCAGGCTGCAGTCCATGGAGTCGCAAAAGAGTTGGCCATGACTTAGCAATGAAAACAAATTTTTTGTAAATTATTTAAATTTTGTAAATTATCTCCCAGGTCGAAGTTATAAAGATAGTAAAGTACATACTAAACGCTTTACATTTTAGAGTTTCCGTTTTGATCTTTAGTTCACCTTGAATGGACATTTTATGTATGGGGCAAAATATGGAGGGCTTCCCTTGTGGCTCAGCTGGTAAAGAACCTGCCTGCAGTGCGGGAGACCTGGGTTTGATCCCTGGGTTGGGAAGATCCCCTGGAGAAGGGAAAGGCTACCCACTCCAGTATTCTGGCCTAGAGAATTCCACGGACTGTATAGTCCATGGGGTTGCAAAGAGTCGGACATGACTGAGTGCATTCACTTTCACTCAAAATACGGATCCAATTTCACATTTTTCATTTTTCTAATCCATATTGGCCAATTTGTACCATCAATTCAGTTCAGTTGCTCAGTCATGTCCGACGCTTTGTGACTCCTTGGGCTGTAGCAAGCCAGGCTTCTCTGGTCATCACCAACTCCCAGAGCTTGCTCAAACTCGTGTCCATTGGTTTGGTGATGCCATCCATCTCATCCTCTGTCATCCCTTTCTCACCAACTCCCAGAGCTTGCTCAAACTCGTGTCCATCGATTTGGTGATGCCATCCAACCATCTCATCCTCTGTCATCCCTTTCTCCTCCCGCCTTCAGTCTTTTCCAGCATCAGGGTCTTTTCCAATGAATTAGTTCTTCACATCAGGTGGCCAAAAGATTGGAGTTTCAGTTTCAGCATCAGTCCTTCCACTGAATATTCAGGATTGATTTCCTTTAGGATGGATTGATTAGATCTTCTTGCAGTCGAAGAGACTCTCAAGAGTCTTCTCCAACACCATAGTTCGAAAGCATCAGTTCTTCTGTGCTCAGCTTTCTTTATAGTCCAACTCTCACATCCATACATGACTACTGGAAAAGCCATAGCTTTGACTAGATGGACCTTTGTTGGCAAAGTAATGTCTCTGGCTTTTTAATATGCTGTCTAGGTTTGTACCATCACACTGTCTTAATTTTGTGGTTAAGTGATTTCATAATATATTCTAAAATCTGGTAGGGCTAATCTTTCCTCCTCCTTCTTCAGAAATACCTAGGATATATTTGCAAAGCAGAAATAGAGACACAGACATAGGACACAAATGTTTGGAAGTGGGAAAGGGGACATGGAATGGTTTGGGAGATTGGGATTGACATATATATGATAGTGTGTATAAAACATATAACGGATAAGAACTGACTGTATAGTACAGGGAACCCTACTCAGTGCTCTGTGGTGATCTAAATATATATATGTGTCACGCGAGTGTATTTCCCTCGGTTCTTGGTCTCGTCACAACAAAGATTTGGAGTGACGGACATGAAAGCCCTCGGCACGTCACAGCTCTCGGGTCTTGGACAAACCGTGTTACAGCTCTTAGGCAAATCAGTGTTACAGCTCTATTTTATTTAGAAGATAGCAGGAGAATCCATCCTCCAAGTGTGAGGGCATGTAAACCCAAAGACTTGAAAAGAGAGTGGAAGAGCGTGTCGGGGAGAGAGGGAGAGAGGGAGAGAGCAGAGCGAGAGAGAGAGAGAGAGAGAGAGAAGGGAGAGAGAGAGAGAGAGGGAGAGAAAGAGTGCACGTGGGAGAGAGAGAGAGAGAGAGAGCGCGTTGGCTCCTCCTTTTATATGTTTTTGCCTCCACCTGGGCCTGCCCTATGCAAATTGGGCTTAGCCAGGAGTGCTGTTTGTTCTACCTGAAGTCTTCACTCTGGTCCTCGGACCTTCCTTTGATCTTCCTTGTTTGTTTTTTTTTTTTAGCCACTGCCATTTTGGACTCCTTTTCCCTATTCTACCTACCTAACATATGTATGCATGTGTATGTACACACACATGTATATGTATACACATATGTGTATACACAGGTATGTGTATACACACACACATGTATATGTATACACACACACACATGTAGCTGATTCACTTTGCTGTACAGCAGAAACTAACACAATATTGTGCGCGTTGGCTCCTCCTTTTATATGTTTTTGCCTCCACCTGGGCCTGCCCTATGCAAATTGGGCTTAGCCAGGAGTGCTGTTTGTTCTACCTGAAGTCTTCACTCTGGTCCTCGGACCTTCCTTTGATCTTCCTTGTTTGTTTTTTTTTTTTAGCCACTGCCATTTTGGACTCCTTTTCCCTATTCTACCTACCTAACATATGTATGCATGTGTATGTACACACACATGTATATGTATACACATATGTGTATACACAGGTATGTGTATACACACACACATGTATATGTATACACACACACACATGTAGCTGATTCACTTTGCTGTACAGCAGAAACTAACACAATATTGTAAAGTAACTATACGCCAATAAAAAAAGAAATATTTAGGGTATCTTTCCTCTTCCATATTAATTTACAATCAGTTATTAGGCTTAATTTTTAAAAAGCTCTATGGTGATTTTGATCAAGGTTGCATTGAATCTAAAATTGACTGTAATAAATATTTCTCTTTGGAGACCTGGGATAGATACTATCTCCATTAAAAAAATGTTTATTATCTGGCTGTGCCAAGTCCTAGTTGTGGCACGTAGGATCTTTAGTTTCAGCATGTAAACTCTCAGTTGTGGCATGTGGGATCTAGTTCCCTGGACCAGGGATCAAACCCTGGACTCCTTGCACTGAGAGCTTGGAGTCTTATCCACTGGACCACCAGGGAAGTCCCGATATTGTCTCTGTTTATTTTCCCCCAGTTTTTAATTTTGGAACAGTAATCAGGACTCTATAGACTATCCACAAAAACAGTAAAGCAACACCCACATACCCTTGCAACATTTGTTTTAGGTCTCTATATTTATATAAATACTAGTATGTTCTTTTGTTCTGAATCACTTGAGAGTAACTCTCAAACTGTGAAATCGTATTCCCAAATATTTCTGCATATAACTGCCAAGTACTGAGATGTTCTTCTGCATGAGCACAATGTAATGATCATATTCAGGAAATCTGACATCATTGCATTTTTATTTTCTAATAAAGTTCTTATTAAAAATTCTTCAAATTTCCCCTTAATGTCCTCCATACTGATTTAAAAAGGTGAGATCAAAGAGCTTACATCATATTTAATTTGCTTTGTCTTTTTTCTTCTTTAATCTAGATCACTTTCCAGCTGTCACTGACCTATGATTTTGTTGTCTTTTATGAAATTTTTGAAAGTACAGGCCAGATCTTTCGCAAAAATGTTCTTCAATTTAGATCCAAAATGGTTATGTAAATATACACTCCCACCAGTAATTGTCATGTGTTTTTTTTCCCTCAAGATTAGATTCAGGTTATAAGTGTTTGTGGGAGGAAAACTTTATCATTGATATGTCTATCTTACTGTATCACACCTGAGGGTAAAATGTCAGTAGTGTATTTATTGTTGACATTAGATTTGATCATTTGTTGAGGAAGTATCTCTCGGTAATATATTATATTTAATTACATGTAAATCTTACATAACTTTGGTTATAATTATGCCTAATTACTTTATAATATCATTGCTATTATAGTTGGAATCTTTTAAATATTGTTCTCTATGGCAAATGTTTGCTGCTGGTGTATAGAAATGCAATCTCGCAAACGTTTGTCCAATTGCCTTGCTCTGTTAATAATTCTAATAATTTGTGAACTTTTTATTTCATTTTATGTGGACAATCATATTATCTGTACTTAATGACAACTATATTTCTCCTTTTCCAATTAGTTATACCTGAATGTCTTTTTCACCTATTAGGGCTGACGTTTCTCCTTTGCACTTTCTCATCCCCTGGGCTTCGTTGTCATACAACTTTTTTTCTCTTCTGAAACTAAATTCTAAGGAAGGGCCAAGTATGTATGTTTCCCTACCAGTTTGTCCCTTTCTGTTGTCTTAACTTCTTTCTGTCCCTGTGATTCTTTGTCAATATCCATTTACTCAGATATTTCTATAGGTTGTGGGAACCTGGATAAACTTGTCTGATGAACACTCATCTGTGGAGATTTAGCAAGATTAGTGAGGTGGTGCAGGCAGCGGAGGCGGCCGAGAGCTACTCGACCTCTGAGGTCAGGGGCAGCGGCCTAGAGTGCCAGGTTGCGACGGCGCAGGATAGGCTGAGAGGAGCTACCCTGCGTCTGAGGTCAGGGACGGCAGCCGGGAAGGGACACCCCGGTCCGAGGTCAGCGGTGGCT
>SJXQ01013045.1:0-12272 GCA_006408695.1 Aepyceros melampus
AGATGTATAGAATGGACTTTTGGACTCTGAGGGAGAGGGAGAGGGTGAGATGATTTGGGAGAATGGCACTGAAACATGTGTACTATCATGTAAGAAACAAATTGCCAGTCTATGTTTGATACAGGATACAGGATGCTTGGGACTGGTGCACGGGGATGATCCAGAGAGATAATATGCGGTGGGAGTTGGGAGGGGGGTTCAGGATTGGGAACTCATGTACACCCGTGGCAGATTCATGTCAATGTATGGCAAAACCAATACACTATTGTAAAGTAAAATAAAGTAAAAATAAAAATTAAAAAAATTAAAAAAAAAAGCAGAGACATTACTTTGCCGATTAAGGTCCATCTAGACAAGGCTATGGTTTTTCCTGTGGTCATGTATGGATGTGAGAGTTGGACTGTGAAGAAGGCTGAGTGCCAAAGAATTGATGCTTTTGAACTGTGGTGTTGGAGAAGACTCTTGAGAGTCCCTTGGACTGCAAGGAGATCCAACCAGTCCATTCTGAAGGAGATCAGCCCTGGGTGTTCTTTGGAAGGAATGATGCTAAAACTGAAACTCCAGTCCTTTGGCCACCTCATGTAAAGAGTTGACTCACTAGAAAAGAATCTGATGCTGGGAGGAATTGGGGGCAGGAGGAGAAGGGGACGGCAGAGGATGAGATGGCTGGATGGCATCACTGACTCGATGGACATGAGTCTGAGTGAACTCTGGGAATTGGTGATGGACAGGGAATCCTGGCGTGCTGCGATTCATGGGGTCACAAAGAGTCGGATACGAGTGAGCAACTGAACTGAACTGAATACCTGCAGCTTGCTTAGTATAATGCCTAGTATAGTAAGTGCTCATGATCTGTTGTTGTTATCACTGTTATTAAGATGTAAAAAATAGAAGTCACTGTATTTAAATCAAATTAAACCCCACTCCAGTACTCTTGCCTGGAAAATCCCATGGACGGAGGAGCCTGGTGGGCTGCAGTCCATGAGGTAGTGCAGAGTCAGACACAACTGAGTGACTTCACTTCACTTTTCACTTTCATGCTTGGAGAAGGAAATGGCATCCCACTCCAAAGTTCTTGCCTGGAGAATCCTAGGGACCGAGGAGCCTGGTGGGCTGCTGTCTCTGGGGTCGCACAGAGTCGGACACGACTGATGCGACTTAGCAGCAGCAGCAGCAGCAAAAATAATTACCAAATTAAAAGATATTTCCCCTTTGTTGGCTTGAAATACATCAGCTAGTTAATAGTGAATGAAATATGGTCTCAGTAAGACTGTCTTCACTTTGATGTAGAAACCATTCAGCTCTCTATCCTTACTACTTTGAAAATGTCTTTTACCTAGTAAGTACCAGTGTTTATTGAATTGCATTGAACTGAGTTTCTGTTAGGTTACAGGGCAATTTCTAATTCTACCTTATTTTTTTTGAGATCTCATTACAAAAGATTTAAATAAATTAGGCATATGAATGTATTTCAAGGTACTTGCAAGAAGTGGTCATGATAAGAAAATCTCATAAGTAGTAACTGTGTTATCAATAGATGTGCTGAAACATAAGATAGGCAAATGGGCTTCTTGAGGGCAGAGGACAGAAGAGGAACATTTGACTCCTTGTCAGACCTGTACCAGGACAGTTCAAGAATCATGTTGAGGGTTACCTGTAGTTAGTCTGGAACAGGTCCTCCTTCCATTCGGACTCTTTCAGAGAGGAAAAGCTCCCTCAAAGAACAAGACTGGGCATCCTCAAATCATAGAGAAACAAATCTGGATTTTGTTAAAGTAGTATATTCTCTTGGATTTCTAGTATTGACAGAAATTATTTTTAGCCATCTTATATGGTATTTTGTGTAAATTTGGACAAGCATTAAATTAGACATTAGCTTCCTGTGTGTATAGCTTTTATATAGCTATAAAATCAAACTCAATTTACAGATTGCTATATAAATTTACTATAAAACCATTGAAGTTTAAATTAACAATATTTTAATGTTCTATGTGATGTTTTTGCTGAAACTGAAGGACTGATGGTGGATTTAATCATAGAAAAAAGATTTTTGTCTTTGATATTTTACTTATTAAGTTGATTCTTTGGATTTTGAGCCTGATGGGATTATCATTTTAATAATTGCCATTATCATGGTTATTTTTTCTTTTATGTACCAAATTCATTTAAAATCACTTATCCATCACTTTGATGGGCCAGTCAATTTGTTAGTGCTGCTCAAAATACAATATTGAAAAAATTTTAAATGTGCTTTAATGAAAATTTCTTCACTATTCTACATTCTTAAAAATGACTTCTTATGTATAAATATAGGAGTCTCACTGTTAATTTAAAATGGGAATATTATAATGGGACCTTGTGTGGTATTCCAAAGATTCTTTGAAATTCAACTTCTATTAGTGTGTGTCATGTCATGATTCTATTTCACCACCATTTTCCTCCATTCCACTTTCCACGAAACTTTTGTTCCAGCAATGTCTGTGAAGTCATTTGGCAAGAACCTACCATTATGTATTAACTTGGCCTTTGCTTTTTTCTCATTAGATACTAACTATTAAGGGAACGCATTAATCTTCCACACTGTCATTTTCATGATGACACACCAAAAACTCAATTTATTAAGTAACTTAAGAATCTACATCTTATTCTGTGAAAATGGCTCTCAATTGATAATTATCACTGCGAGAAAGAAATTTTGTCTCAATAGTATAAAGAATTCCACAGGAGTATCGTGTTCAGTTCAGTTCAGTCGCTCAGTCATATCCAACTCCTTGCAACCTCATGGACTGCAGCACGCCAGGCTTCCCTGTCCATCACCAACTCTCGAAGTTTACTCAAAGTCATGTCCATTGAGTTGGTGATGCCATCCAACCATCTCATCCTTTGTTGTCCCCTTTTCCTCCCGCCTTCAATCTTTCCCAGCATCAGGGTCTTTTCCAGTGAGTCAGTCCTTCACATCAGGTGGCCAAAGAATTGGAGCTTCAGCTTCAGCATCAGTCCTTCCAATGAATATTCAGGACTGATTTCCTTTAGGATTGACTGGTTGGATCTCCTTGCAGTCCAAGGACTCTCAAGAGTCTTCTCCAATGCCACAGTTCAAAATCATTGTGTTAGATATGGCACAATTTCATGTTTGGGTTTTCAATTTTGTTTTCAAAATTGAAAAAATTTTGGGCTACTTCACTGTAGCCCATGAGTATGTTTTCTGAGTGAATGCATTGAAGAACAGGGCTAAATATAATTGAAACAAAAGGAAGTGTCCCTGTGAAATGAATGTATCTGCTACCCTGACCATATGTAGAACTGATTCTTCCAAAGAAAAGCATGGAAATATTTATTAGAAAAGGTATTTTGTAAACTGAGGTAACATTTCAAAATATTTAGTTAAGCCCAAGAAACTTCAGTGGCTGAACCCTACTATATTTGTCATTTGATACCTTATACCTATTTTATTGCTAATTTTAGCTGTTACCTAAGCTTCTCATAAATCGGGTAGAAAATTTTTACTCTATGGCATTAATTTGTCTTGACAACAAAGTGTGTGTGTATTAAATGTAATTGCACTTGAAGGAGCCATCAGAAGTGTCAGAAAACCTGAAGGCCAGTGTTAGCTCTGCCACTTTCTAATAATAACTCAGAAATTTTTGAAAAATCAAGATCTCTCAGCCTCAATTTCCTTACCTAATGTTGCTTGATTTGCCTCACTAGAGGGTTAGTTGTGAGGAAGCAGTGTAAGTTGATGTACTTTGAAAGCATTAATCTTATGCTTATACTTGTTACTACACTAGAGAACCGCCCCCACCGCCCCCAAGTGCAAAGTGTTTAAAATCTTGTGTATTTTCAATTGTTAAGATTCTCCAGTTCTTTCACTTATTTTAGACGTTTCTACCAATTATTTCATCCTTAATTTGCATCATTTAAAAAGTTATTATAGATCAGATGTCAGAAAACTGCAGGCTGAGTCCTGTCCATCACCTGTGTTTGTAAATAAAGCTTTATTAGAACACACTCATGTTCACTGATTTGTATATTTTCTGACTGCTTTTTACTGCTGTGGCAGTTGAATAGTGTGGCAGAGACTGTATGGCTGCAAAACCTAATATATTTATTATGTGGCTTTCTACAGGAAAATATTGGTACCCTCTGTTACATATCACTAAAGTCCAGGGCCAATTAAATTGAGTCCTTTCAGGAACCTCAGTCTTTGTAGATGATGTAATTTCCATACTCTCCTGTAAGGGACTAAGAAGGCCTGAATATATCCTCTTAGTAAGGAGCAGCCTTACCCCCTCACTTGTGATCCATGAATTCAAAGATGTGGATGTTTTGGAATCTTTCTTTCTTGGTCCTTTAAATGTCTTGATTCTTTGAAAGAATAGTCTCAGTGAGTTGAATGATGTTGCTGAAAATTTTGGTTAGAAATCTAGGCACATTTAAAATCTAGTTCATTACCAGGGCACCACAGTGTATGCAGGCTAATGTCTCACAAATTTTTAAGTTCAAATGGAACATTGAATAATGGAAATTACCAATCCAGCAAACAGACAATGTGGAAAGATAAAGTAGGTAAGTTCACATTTTAAATGCACTAGAAACAGTAAATTCCTATTACTAAGTTTTCATATGTTTAAGTTTTTAGGCTTAGGCTATATTCATGTGAATTTGAAAAGATCTAGTGGGAGAGATGGGGGATTTAGCAATCTGTACAAGTTTACTTTCTACTACTTTAGAAAAGTCAGAGGTGTCTCATTTAACATAAAGAATTTTAGAGCTGAAATAGACCTGAGAGATCAACATTTCCCAACCTCTTTTGACCCATGGACCATTTTCATAGTAATTTATAGTCTTTTCAATCCTCTTAGGTATTTTTAAAATCAGTTCATCATTTTTGTGTGATATATTATGAAGAGATAATTTTAAGTGAAAACTATTTTATCTTAGATTAGTAATTGTTAAGGATTGTATTATATATTTTATTTTAACACAATTATTAATCATGATATACAGAAACAAATTTTGCATTTTTTCATTTGTAAGTGAAAGTCGCTCAGTCATGTCTGACTTTTTGTGACCCCATGGACTATACAGTCCATGAAATTCTTCAGGGGATTTCCCAACCCAGGGATCAAAGCCAGATCTCTCTTGCATTACAGACAGATTTTTAACCAGCTGAGCCACAAGGATGAGTGGTAAAAACTTTCTTGGACTTCCCTGGTGGCTTAGGTAGTAAAGAATCTCCCACAATGTGGGAGACCTGGGTTCGATCCCTGGGTTGGGAAGATCTCCTGGAGGAGGAAATGGCCACCCTTTCCAATATTCTTGCCTGGAGAATTCCATGGACAGAGGAGCCTGGCAGGCTACAGTCCATGGGATCACAAAGAGTCGGACAGGACAACACACACACACACACACACACACATGCACACACACACATTTTCTCAGTTCACAAAGAATTTGTGAAAGAAAAAATGAATTGTTATAAAAATTAAAAATGACATTATTTTCATATGTAATTTTGAAACTGAAATGTAGATTAAGAGGCAAAAATTGTTTTCATGATCTGTTTGAAATTCTTAGACTTTATGATATAAAAATTAATTTCTGTCTTATAGTTTTTGTATTTGTGATGACAAATACAAGCTTTTAAGTGATGACATCAGGGAGATTTGGAGTTTCCCTTCTCCAAAGAAATTATGTTGGCTGAAAAGTTAAGTGAAAAATCAATTAGTTATAATTATGTGTATATGTTTGTATATTTTAACACTTTGCAAGTACCAGATGTATACAAATATGCTATGTAAGAATTTTGATCAGATAACTATATCCTATAAACCTCTTAAGGCAATTTGGCACAATCATTAATATTTTGGGGCTTCCCTGGTGGCTCAGACGGTAAAGAATCTGTCTGGAATGCAGGAGACCGGAGTTTGATCCCTGGATGGGGAAGATCCTGTGGAGGAGGAAGTGGCAACCCACTCCAGTATTCTAGCCTGGAGAATTCCATGGACAGAGGAGCCTGGAAGGCTATAGTCCACGGGGTTGCAAAGTGTCAGATACAAAACACACACATTAATATTTTAATTTCATAAGTCTATATTTAAAATGTCTCTTCCCCTGTTTTGTTTTTGTTTTGTTTTTTTGGCTTTTGATATCAATCAGAGGTCCATGATGATTATACTTTAAACTCCATTGACCATAAACAAGGTATCTTAAGCCTGAGCCATGGCCAACAACCGTGGTGATTGTCTGAGGCTCTGGGTTCAGGCCATGCTTTTCACCATGTGGACCTCATACTTGTTCCACATATGCTTGGAGACTCTCAATCCCTCCGACTTAAAAGCAAAGGTTTGTCAGTGATTATTTCACAAAGGAATGAAAACAGTTGTTACTGACAAGGGCCCTGTGGTCACTGTTGCTCATCTTACATACAAGGAAACTACAACCAAGTGAAGTGAAAGGCTATTTCTGGGTCCATACAGTAGCCTAATGGTTACCATCTGGCATCTTTCCACATAAATGTGAGTGATTAAATAATGGTACTGTACCCTGCACAAAGCATGTGAAGCTGACCTGGTTCTGGTTTTTAACTGGGAGTAGCTCAGATGGTAAAGAATTTGCCTGTAATGCAGGAGACCTGGGTTAGATCCCTGGATTGGGAAGATTTCCTGGAGAAGGGAATGGCAACCCACTCCAGTATTCTTGCCTGGAGAATCTCATGGACAGAGGAGCCTGGTGGGCTACAGTCCATAGAGTTGCAGAGTCAGACACGACTGAGTAACTAATGGTAACTACCAGTTAGTTCATCCCCAATCATATATTGTGTTCTAAAGCTGTTATTCAGCAGGGGAAGGCTGTTCAGTTATTTCTTGGGTGTCTCATTTGAGGATGTTGATTCTTAATGTGTCTTCCTTTATAATAGATACACCAGTATTCTGATGGAAATTATTTATAAGTCTAGTCACAGCAAATACCTATTCCATAGAAATCACTTTGTAACAAAAGGTACTGAACCTGAACTAATGACTCATCTATTGAAATCAAGTCATTGGCTGAATGACTTTACAGAGATGAAAAATTTGAAGGATACCCTAGTGCAATAGATTTTCAGCATAAACAAAATTTGTCAAAAACAGTATGGAATAATTGGTTTAAATATTGCTATAAATTAAGACTGAAGATTAAGTAGAGTCTGTTGTAGCGTGTGATCTCTGTTGGTCAGTCCAGTAGAATCCCATTCAAGGTATGTCTCCATTTGTAAAATTGATTTGGTCATGACTGTTATTCCTACTGATTATAATAAAGGGATACTTGGTTGTCTTCGACTGATTGTTGACTGTTCTATAATTCAGCATATATTTCTTGATTTGTAGTTCCTCCTCTTCATTGTTAAATTTATCATATTACATTATCATCCAGTTTAAGACTATGCTGTCATTTTGTTGGAGATTATTCTAAACCAATCTGTTATTACCATTAGGAGTGGAAAGTTTTCTGTTTGTAAGGTAATATGTTTAGTGACTAGCCTGTAGTGAAGGTGAAATGTTAGCCTATGAGAGGATCATAGAGCGTTTAGAAATTTAATCTGGTTTAAGTACGGGTTGGCCAAAATGTTCATTCAGGTTTCCCTAAGATATTACAGAAAAATTTGAATGAACTTTTTGGCCAAACCAATACATATTTTCATGAAATGAGAATATATCCTGGGTGTCTGTATTTAGAGGTTCACAGTTTTCAAGCAACATTTTAGGATTATAAGGAAAACAAGGTCTTAACTAACTGGTTAACGAATCAGCAAGTATTCTACCGCTCAGTATTTCTTCTAGTCCTAACTGCTGGCTACATTTGTTCTTGACAGAGTCACTTACTTGTGCTCATTCCTAACAAGCTAACTCTCTGGAAGATTTTGAAAAATATTCTGTCTACCTTTAAACCTTTGTCCAATAAAAACTATTTATGTTCAAGACATTCAAGATTTCACTTAATAAAATAGTCTCTATGCCTACTGGCCAGTTGTTTAATTCTCTATGATCAGTTGTTTATAGTGATTATATTTTAGAAAACTAAAATTTCTAACCTTGGCAGAGTGATAGCTTGGAAGAAAATGGTTTAAGACTTTTTCATAAAATTCTAATTAAACAGTTATGCTCTTGGGTTATGTTGTGGATGAAGTAGGTCTCACTCCAAGTGGGGGTGGCTGGACTGGATGGCAGGTGATATCTCCAGATTGCCACGTCCCTTTAAGGTTCAATAATGCTAACTCTTCAGGCAAGCTATGTTCTTATGGGAACATTAAAACACATTTATTAAAAATATTATGTAAAGTCTTATGTTTACCTGCTTGCCTCAATTAAGAGTCATGAAGTTCTAAGTGGGAAGTTGGGTTAGGAGTAAAGTCTTATTTCTGTAGAACTTTATAGGTGACTCTTCACCATGGATCACAATGCTGTGCTGAATGTACAATGAAAATTAGGCACCTTTGAATAGTATTTCCTGTTCTTTGATTCCCAAATGGAGTATATAGGGAAGGATGAAAGTGTATATGTGTGTGTGTGCACACATGCAGATGGGTGCTTGGGAGATGAATATAAATTATAAGATTAGGTTTCTTTTCTTCCCTTTTGACTATCTCAGTGGGGAACACTAGTGGCAGATTATTCACATGGCTATGTTGTAAAATCATAGGTTTTTAATGTCTGGACTACTGAGTACAAACATAACATTTAAATAAAAATAATTCAGAGTATTTATCTTCACGAAATCTTCTCTGTCCCACAGAGGATGAGAGCTGTCTCTTTAATAATGCAAAGGAGTAGTAAATTTCAAGCTGAGGATGGGCAATAACAAGGAGAGTGATCTCCACGCTGCCCTGATGTCAGTGGAGTGCCTTAGGAGAACACCTTATTAGTTCTAACAGGCTGGTTAGCGCCGGGTCACCTCTCTGCCTCCATCTTCCCCAGCAGGGTCACTCATCTCTGGGCTATATTTGGGAGGGAAGAAGTGAGGGGGAGGGGAAAGAATATATTTAGAGCTTCTCTCATCTCCCCAGCTTTGAGAGCTGTTTATTTTTATTCGTTGTCCAACTGTGTGATTCTCCTTCTCTTTCCCTCACTGCCCGCTCTTCTCCTCTCATCATATGTCTGCATACATTCTCTCTGTTAAGGCAAAAACACTGTTTTTTTTCTCATCATTGTTTCATTTTAGAAATCACCAGAAATAAATGTACTTTATAAATCTATATTTAAGTGAGTATTTACTGTGTTGAAAACATTAACCAGAAGAAGGGCCCAATTAACATGAAAAATCAAAAATAAAAAGGGAATATAGATATGCATTTATATACCTTTTACTGTCTTAAAAAAATGGAAATCAGTATATTTTATAAATCAGTCACATTTAGAGTTGCACTTAATATTTTTTTACAAAAGAAAAAGATTATCCTCTTTTTAAAAATGTATTTTTTTTTGGTCATCTTTGACTTTTTTTTTCATCATAGCTATGAACATCAGGTCTTTCTCCTCCCCAGCCCCCATCCTCCATCCAAAAATGAATGCAAAGAAATACTATTAGGCTGTCTGGTTATGTATTTTTTATGAGGCCATACAAGACGCTGCCTGACCCCTTGCAGCTCATGTTATAAGCACACTGAAGATGCTTTTCATTTGGATTTTGCTTTTCAGCCTGGATGACCTCTATTAAATAAAAAAGGTGGGGGGGAGGTTGAGAGTGGGGGGGGAGGCCTAATATGTGACCCCAGGGACTAGTCGCTTCAAGGATTACATTTAATTCATATGATAATATTGAAATATAACGTTCCTGGCTCCCATGTTTTGGTTGTTTTCTCTTTATTTCAGGAACTCATTGATGAGTCTTGTCATAGACGTTTTTCATCAATTTGGGGTAGAAACTGTGACTCATGAATTAGGGTCAGATTCTTAAAATTACCTTTTCCCCCTCCTTTTAGGATTCAGGTCACAAATATAAAACATCTCTCTCTTCATAGTTTCTCTGGGAGGTACAGAGGAATTAATATTTTTCTGATATGTTTTTTAAGGGTTCTGTTTCAAATGAAGAAAGTTTTAATTTTGATGTTTTCTTAACCATCATCAAGATCCTGAAGTTCTTTATTAGTGTGAATACTAACATCTATTAAACTCCCTCAGTGCCTTCCTCCCTCCTCTCTTTCTTTCCTTGCTCCCCCTGCAAAGTCGGTTACACATATAAATGGTATTCTCTCATACACATGAGTCATGATCTCGATAGTGACCCACATTTGGGTCGTTGTCCCATGGTACATATATTAATGCTGTAATACAAATTTTTACATTGCCTTTATTATTATCCTATTTTTTTTATAATTCCCCTAATTAGTTACTAGTCAGTTGAATAAATTTTAAGAGACCTATAACTTGACCATGCATCATTTTTTTTTTCTTTTTACAGTGAAACATTGTTCATACAATTTAAATTTTGGATTAATGATCAAAACCAATTTGCAAAAGCATCCTTCTGGTCAGTTTTTAGAATTACATTTCTATTAATGTTTCTCATAATATTGGATGCCTTTTTGTCTTTGCTAGTTGAAATGAGCAGGTTGAGAAATGGAATTAAACTGGACACCATTCGTTGTATTTTGAAAATGGTTTTATTCATTTCACTTAACAGACTAGCACTTAATGTCTGTGAATCAGCTGCTGTTCATCAGTACTGCAGCGGTTCACTTGTCTTGGAAAGCAGGTTCCTTGGAGGGACAGTAACATTTCACCAGAGCTAATAAAGTCAATTAGGATAATGTTATACAGTAGGCCACTGGAAAAGTAGGTGCATTTTGTACGAATCATTCTATGTTTTTAATTCATACAGTTTTACACTTCGTAAGGAATATTTAAAGACAGCTATTATTATTAGTTGCATCAGCTTGGAGATATATATATATATATGATATGTATATCATATATATATTTAAACACTATTTTCCTCTTCTCTTTTTCCTCTTAGTTGTTGCAAGAAAACGAAAGCAAGAAAATTTGTGGACATGTTCACACATTTTCATTGCCACAAAAGTACTGATGAAAACTGATCAAAGCTGGGAAATTCATTGCAGTCGCTGAAACCCCTTCTCAAGCCAGTCCCTTATTGCATCGGTATTGGTACAAATGTGATTCAGCAAATAAAACCCCTAGCTGCCGGGCCCCCTCTGCAATCAGAGAGCAGCAAAGTGGATCTGCAATAGGGGTTTTTTTCAGATGACTCATAATTTTCCTACATTTGTTTACATCACAGTCTTAACATTTCTGACATCTGGGTTACTGGTGAAAACGTACATATGTCTCTGTGTATACATAGAGTATGTATATTTTTGTCTTGGTTAGTCATTGTATGTGAGAGGGATGTTTTAAAAACAGAGACTTCAGGTTCTCCTTTGTAAAGCATTAAGCTGTGACCCTCCCCTCCTCCCTTCCCTCCCCCTGTAGCCCTGGACTTCATGATGCCTTCTTGACTGCTAGCTGAACATGGAGTTGTCTTTTTATTTATTTTTTTTATAAACCCAGTCACAACACAGAAAGAGGAGGAGGAGGGGAGAGAGAGAGAGTGAGAGAGAGAGAGAGAGAGAGAGAGAGGGAGAGGGAGAGAGAGAAGTAAAAACCCTGAAGGATGGTTCTCAAAAATTCTAAAGGAACCACAGGGAATTCCTTTTAAGAGCAACAGAAAGCAAGCTAGCTGAGGTAAGGCAGATGTGGACAGCATTTCTTTTCTTCTCTTTTCTTTCCTTTCCTCTGTCTTTTTCTGTGTATCTCTCTCTCCATTTCCTCTCTCTCTCCTCATATTCTGTCTCTCTCTCCCTTTACATTCATTTCTTCCTCCCTCCCTCCCTCTCTCATCCTCTTTCTCCCTCTCTCTCCCCCTCTCCTTCTCAAGAGCTGTTTCTTTATGGATCTGGGAGGGTAGGTGGGTGGGGGAGCTACCTAACTTCTTCCCTGCTTAAGCAATCTGAGAATGGAACTCATGTGAATATGCAAATAGGACTGCCTGGGCCGCGTTGCTGACACGTGTATGTGTTGTATCCTTCTCCCCACCTCCCTGTCTTAGCGTCTGATCTTCAACAGATTGCTGTTGTTTCTTGTGATCACCAGCACAGCGTGCTGGAAAGAGAGATGGGGGGAGAGGTGGGGATTGGAGGGAGTGTTGTGGGGCTGGAAGGCAGGAAATCAGACATGATTGCTGTGACTTTTTTATATTAATGTGTGGCTTTTTTTCTAGCTCATTGCATGTCA
>SJXQ01013045.1:12525-134748 GCA_006408695.1 Aepyceros melampus
GGTGAGGTGGGGGGGAGCAGTAAGTGGGGAGGGGGGTAGTCAGCAAGACAGACGGAGTGAGAGAGCAAGAGGGGAGTGCTGCTTCTGATCTTCACCACACAGTTGATTGATGTCACCAGCGAACAGAATGCATCTTTTTATTGTGATGATGGTGATGGTGGTGGTGGTGATGCTGATTGCCATGATTACACTTATCGTTAGTGTGAAATTTGAATTTTAAGTGGTCAGTGCAGGAGCTCCAGTGCACGTGATTGTTTGGTCCATCATTGCAAACCCTTTACTGTCAAAATTTAACGCTGCTCCACGTTTGCTTTTATTTAAAAAGGAGAATGCAACATATAGGAAAGAGATGACTAATTTCTGATGTTACACACTTAGCTGGGATACCAAGGGTTTTCATGTTTCTTTAGCTCTATTTTGTGTATGCAAACAAAAAAAAAGGGGGGGTGAGATTAAAAACATTTTTATAACCAAAAAATCTTTTATGGATCAGCAGGGTGGCAGGGGTTTCAACCGTTGACAATCAAGAAAATGCAATTTCATCTCTGGCATTCAGCGTTATCTTCCTTTAATAACAAAACCAAACCGGACTGATTACTGAACAAAGCAAATTCTCAGGCGGCTAGTTGCAGGTCTGAATGCAGGAGTAAAAACTGAACATTTTCCCCCTTGCTTTTGGCTATTTTGTATGCAACACCTGTAAATATGCAAGAGGTAGTTGTAAAAAGATTCACGGGAAAGGAGAAGGGGAGGTTTTAATTTAAACTTTCTGATAATTAAAAGAAGAAAAAGAATATAAACACACTAGAAGGGTTTGTAGACTTCGTCGATTTATTTGTTGTAGAAGTCAAATTCATTCTGTCTGCTGGTAAGTTTTCCTCTGATTAGTCTCATCTATTGCTTCTTTGGGAGGATGAACTTCCTACGGTATAGACAAACCAGTATAGAAATTTAGGTCTAATTGTTATGTGTGCAATAACCCTGATGATATAAATGAGCACTTAAGAATCCACAGAACATCATAACATTAATTTATTGAAAAAGAAAATCCAAAGCAACTCCATTAGTTTTTCCCTGTTATTGTTAAGGACTTTAAATGGATTTCCTAATTGGATAATTTTATTCACAAGAATAATACACAAATGGAAAATGAGCCCTAACCCTTGGGAAGGAGGGGGTGGTCTGCAGAAGGAGGAAGAGTCAGGGTAAGGGCAAACCCCTGTCAACTTCTAGGACACCTGCTCAGATAGCACACTGAGGTGCAGGATTCTGAGAAAAGCACCCATGTGCAAGAAAAGCACCCATGTGTAAGCACAAGCCGTTAGACGGGTGGAGGGACTAGGGTGCTTTAAGCATGTTCAGGCAACACGGGAGATAAATCCCCTTGCCTCCTTTTTGTTATTTAAAACAGTGTCCATCATTGTCACCCCTCTTTGGTCACAGGCACTTCAGATTCATTCTATCCCAAGTTTTCCTAAGACGGAGCATCACATCTTTGCCCTCTTTCCCTCCTTCTCACTCGCATCTTTGGCATTTTCTCTCTACCATATTCATCTTCTTGGAGTGGCACTGGGGCTTGCATTGTGTCTCTTCCTTCTCCTAGATGAAGGCAGCTATGCTTACAATAACCTGGATCTCACTGAATGCTGTGCATGGCTACTATTAATAGAAAAGCATCTTGTGTTCTATTCTTACACCCTTTGCCTGCCAAACACTGGGAAAGGGAATCAAGACAGAGAAAAGTTCTTGAGCGCTGGTCTGGACTGGCTTTCCTCCACACACATCAACACCTGTATCCTTATTCTCCACCTGTCCCCAGGTGGTACTGTGGCCTCTTCCACACCCTGCTTTCTCCTTGCCTTAGTCTTCTAGGCCAATAAAGAAGAAAGGCAGGGATGAGGATTGTTCCTATTGATCTGCCCAAGGGGATCATTAGGCATCCGTATCAATCTACAAATCAGTGGGCCTGTGTTACTAGCTTGGGCAGTCATTGCCAATTTGTTCCTATTAGATGGTGGAGCCTGGAGGTGTTTGATGAGCAGATGGGTCTTTATCTCAGCACTGGAGAGTATGCAGGCTTGCTGCTAGACAGCAGAGGTTTACAGGATATTTTGGTAGCAGGGACAGGGATCCTTATGAGTATCGCTTTTCAGCCTGAAATCTGTCTGCACATTAACTGGACTTCCACAGTGGACCCCACCCCACCCTCACCGATATGATCGTCTCTAGTTAAAACTAGCCCCCACTTTGCCTCCCCCAGCCCTGACATCTCCCTGGAAAGCTGTCCTCAGAAATATCTTCCTCAGTATTCTTTTGTAATCCTTTTGGAGACTGGACCGGCATCATTGGAATGTAGGCACTTTTTCTTTTCCTTCCTCCAGCTCCTTTGCTACCAGGAGCAGTGTATTTACTGTCGAGCAGGTGACACTGAGCTGCGGATTTTCTCTGTAGTTCAATTAGAGAAAGTAAAAGTTAAAGCTCCAGGTAATTTTGTTTAGGGAATTCTACTTACCTTTTCTCTTTGAATTGAAATCTAGAAGGAAATGTGTTCTCATTGCCATCTTTGTAATTAAAAAAGAAAATCTTTAAAAACCATCCTTGTCTCTAGTGTTTGGCTTTGAAAGAGCAACAACTATGGCAGAAGCCAAGTTCTCTTGTATGCATGTAGATTTGAAAAATAAAAATTATGTTTCCATGGGGGAAGGGGAGGGGAACAGGATACTGAATGAATAAGCACAATTTATGCCATTTTACTGCTGCAAGGATGACATTTCCTCTTCATTATTTTGTGAAAATCTCAATTTTAAAGCTGGTTTTACTCATTCCTGATGTGAGCATTATTCAGTATAAATATCTGACCATTGCCAGACCATGGTGATGTTCTCAGTGACATTTCTGCTTTATAGCTTTCAGTGTTGGGAGGAAGAGAGGCACGGGAAGGTGAGCTGATTCAGACAGGGAAGGAGGGAACCAGGGCAGCGCCCATTTCCTGGGAGTTCTGTTTTTATCTCACTCTTGAGTTTGTTACCTGTGAATAATAAACTGTTACTCAGAGTCCAGCCTGGGTAGGTGGGCAAAGTAGCCCAACCTGAGTTGTATACTTAGCACTTCTGTCCTTGAAAATTTGTTCATCATTTTACACGGGCAAAAAAGTGTGTGTGTGTGTATTTAATATAACCTTTTATGTTTTGAGTATTGAAAATACAATGGAACTCTGTTTACACTAGATACCAATTTGCAAGTAGTTTTGGCCTGCTTTTACTTGCCTAACATACTTCTTAGATAACTAAAGAGAAAAACCTGCATTTTACTTTAGAAAACTTTAAACTTAGTGATTATTACTGTTTATAGCTTATATTTACATTGTCCTCAGCTACCTATTTATCTGTTTCTTTTTTCTGTTCCTCCTTGATCCTGTTCCAGTGCCTCCACTCTAAGGAGCATTCATTTCAATCCATTTGACAAGAGCCCTGCTTTTTTTTGGTTGTGGAGTAGCTCACAGAACTTCACAGAAATACATCTGTGTGGAGTGTATGATTGTTGGAAGTTAAACCACCTTAATTTATCATAAACCAGACAGCCAGTCAGCTTTCATCTTTACAGTGAATGTATAGAAATCGATTTGGAGTAGACTCAGAGGAATGTTTTAAGAGTTTGTTTTGCAAATATTTGTAAACTGTTTTCTCTGGAGCAGAGTCTGTTTCAGTATGGTCACTATACTATTAAGAACAGAACTTATTTTGAGGAAGATGCTGCCAAAATCTGCTGTTTGTTTTATCATGAGGGTTGGGAGTTCACATTTGTTTGGCCACTGACATACTGTCAAAACCAGAGATATCTGTGAATAAGCCGGTAATTTTATTCATCCTCAGGATCTTCCCTCTTCCATTTTTTTGAACCCTTGGAGAACTTTCAAATGAGTGAAACAAACAACCCAGGTGCTCACTTTGATTTTCTGCCTGAAGGACAGAAAGTGGACCTTTTTGCATTTCACTTTAGAGAAAGGAAACCCTTCATTTTCTCATCTCCTAAGGGCTTATTACTTAGGGATTTTGATAATATGTTGCAACTTCATAGAAACTTTTAATAATGAGAGTCTGGTTCTTTAGCCAGGACATTTATAGTTTCCAATTCATCTAGCCTGGGTATGAGGGACATTACTTTTATTTCTCTTACAGTGATAGAAAATATTTTCATTCCATAACACACTGTTTGTTTACCTATCCATATATCTCCCTGGTTTTTCTTGTTTTATTTAGTGTGGCATGAATTCATATATCGCATTTCTCCATGAAACAATTGATACATTCTCAGAGCGCGCTGTTGTGAGTAGAAAAAAAACTCCCAGATTAATGGTCAGTGTCTCACACACGCACATTTGTGTTGTGATCCTACGGAGGAGCTGCGAATTACTGACAAGATCTAGAATAATTCCTAATGCTGTCGAAGGCTTCATTTTCTCCTCGGCATGATGGATGAGGCATAAGAAGTGCTTTCTGAGATCATTATGTGCATCATTCTGTTAAGTGTTATTAAAGTCCGTCTGTCTTAGGCAGCAGAAACAATATCTTTGCCCTTATTTTGCTTGTGTTTTTAAAGATGGTAACTGCAGATCCCTTTCTTCCTAATGTGAGCTTTTGGGGAAATCATTTGACTACCGATTTGTGCCATAAAATGATTAAGAATTGTATTTTTCTTTCTACTTAAAATCTGGTAATGCTAATACATAAACAAATTCTGGTTTATTTCTAAGCCTTTAATTCATAATAAATGCTTTACAATTGCATTTTATTTTATTTTTAAAAGGACATACAGAACATACTAGGATCTGGGGTGTGGGTTTCAGTCTGTAACTTCAAAAAAGATTTCATAGTCTTTTATTTTCTGGGCTCCAGTTATTTTAAATAGCACTGACTATTTGTTACCTTGAATTGATTGTGCAAGAAATAGGATAAATTTGAATTTGGCAAATATTTCATAGAATTTCTCCCTTACAGGCAGAAGTATTCAGAATTGACAATGCAAAGGCATGTAAATGGGAATGAAAACTTAGCTCTAACACTTGGCTAAGGAAAGTTTGTTTTTATAAGCTATGCATTTGGAGGGCAAACTCCCTTAGTCAGTTCTGAGTGCTTGCTGTTTTTGGATGATGGTGGGTGAATGCGGGCTACTTTCAAAGTGAAAGTAGCTTGCCCTGCTCAAGAGAGAGACCAGGTGAATTACAGACAGCTCATGTTATATCTTAAGCAACCTCACCCAGACAGAAGAATTTACGTTACAGATTTGTAACTTTCCTTTAAGTCACAGATTTTCTGTGATAACAAAATACATGCTGTTTTACAGAACATTTTCATTACACCCAGTAGCCCGACCCCATCACCCTTTTTGTTGTTGTTGTTGTCGTTAACTGTTTTTTGAACAGTGTAGTAGGGCATCCTTAGACCCTGGAAGGCTTTTCAGAAGTAAATGAAACAAACAAACAAAAAAAGATCATCACACTTTCTTTTAAAATACTACTTCCCCTTTTCAGAAACTCAATGAGACCTAGAAAGGCTCACTTTTATACTTTTTATAGAATTATGTAAGTTTGATGCACAACTGGGATAAGCTCAGCCATCCACAGCACAGCAAGTTTTTGAACATTTAATTTTATATTTGAATAATTCTCCAGATCAGGTTATAATCATGAATGTCATATAAAAAGAATTTTTTAATAAATTACATTATTTCACAGATGTGCAAATACTTCCGAGAAAAAAATTACATTGATCAGTTTTTAATACCCCCCTGTCTCACCCTTCAGTCAAAGGGAAAAATAGCTTTTTTCCCATCTTTGTCTTCAGAAAGGTGCTAGATTGTAAACATCTGAAGGAAATGAAAGGGGGTTGGCCAGTCCACCCCAAACTCTTTCCAGATTTTCAATCCTTTCAGCAGCAGCCTTCAGTTTTCAGAAAAGAGGGAGGGTCTAGGGGAAAAAAAGAAAGGAGATGTCTCTGTTTATTATTAAAATTTAAAGTGAAAAGCATTGCTGTAACTGGCTAATTTTGAATCTACTAATTTAGAGGGCTTGAACAACAAGAGGCAAAATTTAGAGAACGTATGTGCTGCGGTGATTGGGAAGATAAGGCATTTCAGCTAATTAAGTCCTAATTCTGGAAAAAGAACAATAAGCAACAGATGGCTATCATTTCTTTTACAGCTTGTGGAACAATAGCATGTGGATATTTAATTCAAAAACTATTCAGACAAACACAATTATTTTTACTTCGGCAGAAAGATGATTATTTGTATAGTGTTTCTAAAGCATAGCCTATATATTCCTGTTTGAATAAAGGCATTTCAGAATTTCTGTGTTTTGCAAATACTGGAATATTTCCGGGAGCAACAATTGAATTCATGAACCATGGTCATTTTGGGAACAGTCACCTGTGGTTGAAATATTACTGTTACTCAGGGCAGACTGAACAAGTGCTTTTGAATACAAAACAAACAGTTGAATTAAGAGTCTTGAGTGTGTTGATTTTTCCATGTTTCTTTTGTTAAAAGCTTTGACTGAGGAATGTTTCATGGCCTCTATACCCATATAATATTTGGATATTTGATATGTCATCATAAAGATATTCTGAAGTGAAAAAATTGTGTTAGCATTTGGCTCGTGGATAATGATCTGGTTAAGTTGCAGTTTTTTTAGAACTTCCTTAGACTGAACAGAAGTATTCTATTTTTTTGTTTTTTTTTTTTTTGACTAAAATACTGAGAATAATTTATAAAAATAAAACACGGTGTTGTATTCAGATCAGTAGGTATGAAATCACAATTGCCTCTTTGTCTTTCAGAAACCATACATACCAGATGCAGTATGAGAAAAATAATCTGAAATGTTGGGTTTATTTTCAATATGCAAGTAGTGTAAAAATATGCAAGCTCTGATCGCAGTGTGCTGGAAACTACTCCACAAAAAAATGTGTAACGAAAGCTGTTACTATAAGTGCAGTTCATGTATTGGAACAGCTGTGACAGCCTGATACAGTTTAACACTTGTTCAATTATAAGAAAAAGAAATTCAGAAGGGAACTTGATTTAGATATGAATTTTAAGTAATCCTTAAAATTTCCCAAGTAACTTCTTCCTCCAGTCAAAATCTCGCCATTCCCCTACTCTGTTTGCTTCTCTAGCCCTGTATTTAGTGTCTAGCCCAGTTCTAGAGACCTGGGAAGTAACAGCTGCCCTTGACTGGACCACTTTCTCCTTCCAAATTCTGCTCATATTTTATGTTTTTTTGAGTGTCTGGGTTACAGCAATTTGCAAATTATTTCAGGTGTCTGCTCTTTTGTATTCACTTAGGAAATTGCAAAGAAAATCATCTAGTAGCTGGCCACACTTTTCATTATGCCCATTTCTTTTTTCGTTTTCAGGTGATTTTACTGTGCTTTTCCGACAGATAGATTTCAGTGCCTACAAGAAAGGCTGACACTGATATCGATACTAAACCTGTAGTTCTGGGAATTTGTGCACATGTCACTCTTCCCTTTTGTTTAGCAAATGCTTGATTGATCTGGGTGCAATGTGTGTGATTATGTGTATGTATCACATACATGTTATATATGTGTGTGTGTGTGTCTGTACACATATGTATGCTATAATGTTTGTGGTTCATATAAACTCTTTCTTGGAGTAACTAAATACATAAGGGACATATGTTCCCAAATGTGAAATTTCTTTTGTTTATATTAACTTTTTATTTTTCTAAGCAGTTTTCTCTATGGTTTGTTATCTGTATAAAGGTTTAATTTTATGATTACTGCATATTTTGAGAGTTCATATTAATAGTGTTTGCTTGATGTCCTTAAAAGTCAGCATCTTCTTATTATTTTGAAATTGCCCTCCTTCAAATAAAAAAAAGTTAAAACAAAAATCAACCATTAACAGAAATTATTTAGTATTTTTAATCTTAAAGACAATTATTTTTTCACTTTGACTAAAAGTAAAAAGCACAGACATTTTAAAGAATTCTCAAATCCCCTGTGTTTATGATCAAGTCCTGCTGGTAGACAGTGGGGAGAAATATGTGTTCATACCAAGGAGACAAATGATCCTCAAAACTGTGTTTACAGAGTTGCTTATCTTAGCTTCATAATTTCCATTAACTTTACATTATTGAAGTATTGGAAAGTGGTGAGAGAAATAAAATACTGAACTTTTTCAAATGGTTTTTTTGGGACCCTTAGCATCCAAGAAGCTGACAAAAGAGTCTGTGCATTAAGACTCAGGCCGGAGAGGGGAGAAATGGCAAAAACTATCTCTTTTCATCCTATAGTGGTTGGTATGGGCAATTTAAAGTAGGATCCTGGAATTTCCAGACCCCAACTCTATCTTCTAAGTCATTTCTGTACCTGGAATAAAATGTTGCTGTTGAAATTATTGACATAATAGTCCCCATGAGGACTCATAGCCATCAAAGTGAAATCTCACAATAAATTCAGAGGCCACCTGGAGAACCAACGTTAAAGAGCTTTTTAGAGGGGGGGGAAAAAAAAACTTTAAAAGCTTAATTCTTCTTAAATATAAGTTCACTGATCATGTTTCTGTACCACTTTCCTAGAGTTTAGTTCTTTACTTTTAGCTTTGTTAAATAATCCTTTAAAGCTTTTTTGACAGCAAAAATGCTGTGTTTTGTATAGATGACATCACTAGCCCAACTCCAGCCACGTTGAAAGCCAAGGGGTTACTAAGCAATAAACCTCGGTCAGGATTTCTGCGTGTCTCGGGGAATAAAAGCCTTAAAACGTGAGGTGGGTCTTAGTGATCTGTGGGACAAACACTCCTACTATAATACCAGAAGCATTATTGATCAGTTTGGGGGGAACATTTTTTTAAAAGCTAATTAGTCTTTGCAGAGTCGAATAACTAATGCTGTTTTACACTTAGCACTCAGGCGGTGCTTTTCATCTTCAAAGTGCTTTGAAAACATTAACTAATTAATCATTAGCTAATTTAGCAACTGACGATAAAAGTTAAGGGACTAAAAGAGGCTGGATTCTACCAGCGTTTTGTGCACAGTGACCTCTCTCTGAAGTCAAAGGGAAGGTCTTTGTCTGGAAGGGAACCCTGGGGCAGGCCACCAGGTGGGTAACGATAGGGGCCACTGCTCAGGTAATATCTGTAGAGAACTGAAACAAAATCTTTTAGACACACACTCTGGACAATCTTGACAATCAGCTCTTTTTTTTTTTTTCTTCTCAGTTTTAAAAAACCAGTTTTTAAAAAAGGCAGCTTTGTAGCAGGAAGCCTAACAAATATCCAGGGTATATAGGTATGCTAAAATTTACAAGTATGACAACAAATTTATAAGTATGACAAGTACGGGCAGAATGGGAAGTGTGTGTATTAATGATCTTTATCTCCCTGGGTCCAGTGCCATGTACTCCATGAATACTACTGTGAAAATCTAGCTTAGTTTGGGAAACTCAGTGTAGAAAGAGCATAAGAGAATTTTCCTACATGTCGTGACAAACGGAATGCTTTCCATGGGGCTTGTCTGCTCTGCACTGTAGCCCCATCCATTATGTGAATGAGATGTGAAAATAGTTCTTGTTTCTCTGAGATATCAGCAGACCGCACAAGCTGAGTTTCTTTAAAAATACGGAGACAGTTCATCTATAGCCTTATGCTGAATGAGTGAGTATGTGTGGTCCAGCTCATTTAAAGAAAAAAAACACTCCACAAAAGCCACCGGTATTAGGGAACGTGGTACCAGTGACTGCAGCTTTGAAGAGTGAATATACTTTGTTTTGCATTGAGTTTCTTTTCATTCCCACGTACCCCTTTCCTACAATGAGGAAAAGCAAGATTTCAGAGTATTAAGAAATGTTAAATGTTAAAAATTTATCTACATTCTTGCCTGTTATCAGCAAATGGTTGGTAAAGGAGCAGGGCAGAGACAGGTGGTGGTTACGCTTTTTCAGAGTGAGTGCTACAAAAAGAAGACTAATTATTGAAAACTTCCCACCAACCAAACGTTGATATCCTTGCAGATAGTAAAGGGCAATGGAAATAGACAATGCATATCTAATACAGTCTGTTAGTTACTGCAGAATTACTTGGTGTTCTGTTGGAGAAATTTAAATGGAGATTTTGCACACATGTCCTAGGATAGTGCTTAAAAGACTTTACTCCTAGTTGTAAGCATTTTGGGTTAATGCAGAGCTACACTGTCCTAACCTGAACTTGGCAATAATTCTAACTTTACTAGCTCTCTTGAAAGTAAACATATGTATCTCCCCACTACCTTCTCCTCTTAATATTTCCTTCTAGAGGGGTGATTTTTAAAGATCCACAACAAGGTTTCAAATTATGTCTTGTTAAGAAATTAAAATTTTACACTCTCCCTGTTAAAATTTTCTGGATTTTTTTTTCAGAAGGAGAAGTACTTCCTTTTTAAAGATCATCTATTTTTCAGTTTGCTGTTTAACTTTGGATAGTAAAGCTCTATAATTTAAACACTTTGAATAAAACAATTCTTTTCCCCATTCTCTGTCTCAGCCCCCTGGCTTGCCCCAAGATATCATCAGAAGGGCAATTTTTCCCTTTTGCTTTTGGGGAATATCCTTTAGACAGTTGCCATCCTTGAGCCAACTTTCCCCTTTAGCTCTCTCCCTAGAACTTGTGAGTGAGTCCTTTGGAAAGGTCAGGAGCCCCGATTAGCCTTGAGGTTAAAGAAATTATTGAATGTAGATTGCTATCCTCCCATTCACACCTATTTTACCATATTCTTTTCTATAATTATTTATTTTTGATAGACTGATTTACAATATTGGTTTGGTTTGACTTCTGTCATATATCAACATGAATTAAGCATAGGTATACATACGGCCTCTTACTCTTATATCTCCCTCCCACCTCCTGCCCATTCCTGCCCCTCTAGGTTATTACAGAGCCCCAGCTTGAGTTCCCTGAGTCATAAAGCAAATTCCCATTGGATTTCTTATTTTACCATATTCTTATATCTTTAACAAATATTATTTTATGCATCAACATGAATCATCACCACATAGAGAATCACGTGAGAACTAGTTTATATATAAGTTGAAATTAGTATCCTATGGGAGTCTCCAGGCAAGAGTACTGGAGTGGGTTGCCATTTCCTTCTCCAGGGGATCTTCCCGACCCAGGGATCGAACCCAGGTCTCCCACATTCCAGGCAGATGTTTTAACCTCTGAGCCACCAGGGAAGCCCAGAGTACCTACAACAGTTGTTATCAAAGTTTGAGGGGTTGATTTTGATCTGAGGAGACATCTGGTAATGTCTGGTGATCTTGTTGATTATCCTAGCTGTGTGTATGTAGAGGGTTACCAGTGATATCTATTGGGTAGGAGCTGGGGTTGCTGTTTACACCTTATAATGCACAGGAAATTCCCCTGTAACAAGGAATTATCTACTTCCCCCCAAATGTGAATGGTGTGCAGATTGAGAATCTTTGCCTAAACCTATATGGCTCAGATGGTAAAGTGTCTGTCTACAATGTGGGAGCCCCAGATTCGAGCCCTGGGTTGGGAAGATCCCCTGGAGAAGGAAATAGCAACCCACTCCAGGACTATTGCCTGGAAAATCCCATGGACAGAGGAGCGTGGTAGACTACAGTCCACGGGGTTGCAAAAAGTCGGACACGACTGAGCGATTTCACTTCATTAAACCTATACTTGGAATATATAGGCAGTAGCTTTTAGGTAGGTTGTTCTCTTTTGATAGTGCTTATAAACAGATTCTTAATTGGCATGATAGTCCCTTCTTGCTTCTATATATCAATTTCCTCAATTTGATTAATTTTATATAGAGAGGGGGAAATGGCTCTGCTTAATTTACATTTCTCACTTTTAAAGATCATAGAACAAGCCAGCCAAAATTAAAGAGAAGTGTACAAATGAGCAAAGGATGCATTGGTGGAAATGTAAGTCCGGCTTGCAAAAATTTGACAGATTTTTAGCTTTTAAAGGATAACTTAGCTTCTGCATCCCAAGCAGCATAAGGAGATAGAAAAAGACACTTTATGCATATGATGTCAAGGGTTTTCTCTAGATCTTTACTCTTCTTCACCCCAGATGACCAGGACCCTTGCTTTTCATTTTGTGATTTTAGGTGTTAAATCTTTTGCAGGAAAGATATTGGCACATATTCTTGTGAAAAATCACAAGCTAGAGATTACAGGAAATGACACCAAGGTTGTTTTGGGTGTTGTTAACTTGTTACTAAATAGTAGTTGGAAGAGATGAAAAGAGAGATTTTAGCTGGAAATTAAAAAGCAAAATGCTGGGAGGAGAGCTCAGAGTAAGAATATAATGATCTATAATAAGAACTGTTGTTTTAATGACAACATATATTGTCATTAAATATATATGTGTGTGTGTGTGTACACACACACACACACGTATATATATATATACACGCTTATCTGTTTTGAATGCTGAAGGGTATACAACTGGATATCTCTCCAATTACATCTATTTGCCTTTTAAACTAGCCTTACTATTTTTAGTGAAGTTGAATTTCACTTTCCCAGTAGATGGCATTGTAGTCTGTTCAGTGGAAAAGGGCTTCCCCTAACCAACAGGACTTTAATTTTTTTTATTCCTCTGAGCTTCTTCCTTGATAATGTACCCCCTCCCTCTTGCATTAAATACTAGCTTGAGGTTATAAATAAGAATCTTGTTTTCACTAGTTACCTGTAACTCTCAAAAGATTTGATTTAAAAAAAGATACAGTAGATAATTTAATATCCTTATATCAAATAAAAAATATAAAGACTAGATCTGAGAGTATGGCATATGGAAAAAATATGCAGCATGGAGTAGTCTCAGAATACACTGTTTCAAAATGAGAGCTGCCTCTGATCTTCCTAAGTAGACTTTTCTATATTAATTCATTGTTTTTACAGCATTTTGGTGTCAGTATGAATAGAAGCCTTGAAAAAGTTATTCCATGTCAGAGATGTTCAGATACAATGTATTCTTCTTGACTGAACCCCCATCAGCTTTGAACCATCTTTATTAACTCATTGTTTTTAAACTCTTTTTTAAAAAAAAAACTGTCTTGTCTAGGTTCATGTGCATTACATGTGGGATAGCTGCATATTTTTATTTAATTATAAATATTATTTTCATGATAGTTTTTTCTTCTTTTAAACCATGAAATCTAAAAATAATAGTGGTAATTGATTGAGCTAGGGTAAGTTGTCATTCCTTGATGTTACAAAATGGTTGTTACCTCATTCTTATTATTATTTTGCTTGTATGAAGATCCCTGAATAATGGTCAGAACAGTAAACTGAATTTCAATAAAAGAAATAATGATATGGTGAAAAAAGATACCGTTAAAAATTCATAATGAGGATTTACCTATGTAAATACTTTCTAAAAAAAGAGATTGAGTGTATTGACAATTACAATCAAAATGGATTTTCTGTTTTTGTAGATGAACTTGCAAGATGAAAAAAACATATTTTTACTTTTCTGTGTGTGTTTTAACAGAATCTGGGTTTTCCCTTGAGTCCTTGTTTTCCTGTGAAACTATTATGTTCTCTTTTAAAAAATATTTTGCTGAAACTGTAAACGTTTTTCCCCCAGATAAAAATCCTCTTTCTACTGAATATAATCTGTATTTCTCTGATAGTCATTTGGTAATAATATTTGACTTTCATTTATCAATACTGTTTCTTTCCATTATTTTTAATCACAAGATTATGAGCTATGTATTTAGTTATTATTTAAGCTAAATGGTGTCTTTGGCTGTTAGCTCGAAAAGATAATGTCCCAGTATCAGGATTAAGTTTTCATCTATATCAACTGGCTTAAAAATACCCAACTTGATTCCTTTTGAATTAACTGAGTCTTATTTTATTTTATTTTTTTCAATATCACCTATCACCATAGTAACCACTAGCTGTCAGTTCAGCTTCTGACATTTTTCTCATTTGGTAAGATTTCAGAATTGCCATCCTCCCTGCCAACATGTCATGAACAAGAAAAAAAAATTGCATGAAAAATCTAATGGGTGTCTGGTCTGATTGTCCTCATTCGTGGCAGGAAAGACAAAAACTGATGAATTGTGAAATGTATTCAGAGGGATTCAAGGAAGCAAGTGCCTGGGACCCCCTCCCCCCAACACCTCGTTTTCATTTTGTTATGCTTGATGCACTGTACATGCTTACCCTGACACTTGGGTTTGTAGAAATTTAAGATGAACAATTTTTACATTCACCCTGCTGATCTCTCTCCCCTACCTTGTTTTTTTTGGTAAAAACTCATCATTAAAATAAAGTTACCGGGGCTCGTATTTAGCATGATTTCTCACTCGGATCATAGATTTTTAGTAGTCCAAATTGGCTTCCAATATTTAAGATGTCATGCTTGCAAATGTACAGCTCTGTTTTGGAGCCACATGTGGACCGTGGATGCACCCAGTGGGTTTTGCATGTGTGTGGTGTGCGCGGGTGGTTGAGAAAGGATATTAGGCCCATTTGAAAAAAGAAACAAAGCTGATTCTGGACCTTTCTAGCGGTTTGTTTTTCATGGCAGAGAAAACTAGGAGAAACGCTGTTATTTTCTAATTCTTCCCAGTACTCTAGTTTAACAAATGAATGGGAGTTACATGCTAATGAATTTCTACCTCAAGTATCTGGCTGGGTAATTGATGAAAGGAGCTAGTTTTGTACTTATTTTCTTCTTTTTTGATTGCCAGACTTGTTAGAGCAAAAAGCAAAAAAAGAAAGGGAAGTGATAATATACTTTAGCTGATGTAAACATGCAAGTTATTGAATAAATGTTACTGATATGACACAAACATGTACCCTTTACATGAATCTTATCACTGACACTAGGCAAGATAGATAATATGTATGTGGTTTGAATACAAGTAAACATATTAAATACATTAGTGTGTATTATGCACACAGATGTTCATGTTGTTAATTTATCCTTAAGCTATCTAGGTATACATGGACTTGATACAACTTACGAGTCTTTCCAGAGGTTTTATTTTGAGTGAGATCAATCTTATAGGGTATTTTTTTCATGACTGTCTACAAAGTCAGGCTCAGCAGCAGGAACTCATTCCAGAAACATAAAGCTGATTTGATAAGCAGCTGCAGAATCCAATGCCTTTTACTAACGGCTGGACAACCCAGGATCATGCATGTACACATCAGGATGTTTCCATTTCACATTTCATATGCTATGGCTTTAGCTCCTTTTAAAAAATTCACTCACTGGATGGTTTGGGGATGTGTTGTAGAATTACTGCAGATTTTTATTTACAAGTGTATTTAAACATTACATTGGCTAGGAAGGAATGGAGAGGCCTAATGAAAAATATCTCCATTAAGAACCAAAGTTTCTTAATTCGAAAGCAAAATCACATATATATCTTTGGTATAATTTATATGAATATTAAAACACTTAATATTCAGGGTAGGTGGATTGATAACATGATTTTGGCATTGATGATTAATGGTGTGCTTGAAATATACATGCATAAGTGCATACATATGTATATGGCTATAATGTGTGTATAAAATAAGCAATTTGGTTCATCATGCTTTTGTTATTTGATTCTTTATAAATTTAAACACTTTGGAGAAACCAGACAAATAATGCCTGAATGTTTGCTGCTATTATTATGAAAAAATATAACCCTTGAGAAATAACTTGAAAATTGATATTGAATCTCAGGGTATATTTCAAACACATATTTGGAAGTGGAAAATAGAAAGTATTTTCTGCATACTGGCAAATAAATTTACCTTATAAAAGAAAAAAGCTAGAAAAACATAAATCTTTTAATAAGAAATAATAATATTTTTATAAGCTGCATTTTAAAATGAATGGTGTAAACAGAATATACTTTAATGCTTTTATGCTTTATAAGATTTATAACAATAATCAACAAAACCTTGTAACTGTGTTTGCACCTTATGTGCCTTCAAGCCATTGGACTTTGCAGTTAATTGTATAAATTCTATACACTATGGGAAACCACGATGTATCATTTATATTCAGTGTGTGTCATGTGTATAAATATTAAAATATATTAGCCAAAAATGGCTGATTATTCCTCAAACATTTTGTGATAAATCTTATCATTTTATGAGTTGGGTGGGGGAAACTAAATATTTTATGTTATTTGGAAATATTCTTTAAACAACCTAGATTTATTATTAACATTTTAAACATTTATAACTGCGTTAAAATATTTGGAGACTTAGCTCACTGAACAGCCATATACCCGAGTAAAGTTATTTTTGTATGCAGTATACACTAGCAGTTCAGACTTCACTGTTCTCCAGAGTGGTACCTGCATACTGTTCTCTGGTGCCAAACTTATGTACATGAAACACCCATTTGTGCATGTCTTGAGAGTTACCTGGTATCACTGATACAGATCCAGATTGGAATACCATCTTCTCTGTATGTGCAGGGATAGTTTGAAATCTATTTAATTATAATTCTTATCCTTAATTTTTAAAAATCCTATCCTAGACAGAAAGGCACCGTGTAGGTGAATTTTTGTATGCGAGTACTCTTTTTTTATTTTCAATGTGTATTTGAGGAGCTATTTTTAAAATGTTGGTTGTATATATTCATACATAAACACACAAGTCAAATATACAAAGGCTTGACGTAATAGCAAATGTAAAAAATTAGAGTGATACATATTTATTGGGACTGATAGAGATGCCTAATGAATAAACAAACACAAGGTTGAATTGTTTTACAAATGTATTTGGCAACTGCCCGTAGCAGTGAGTGTGTACATTTTGAGGGGAGGAAATGTCAGAACAGAGTCTTGTAAATACATGCAGCTGGAAAGAATAAAATAAAAAATGATGGCTAGCGCTGACAGGCAGACTTGGGGTGTATGATATACTTTGTTCATTTGATTCTTAGAACTCAGTCGGGGGTTAAATTGGAATCCAGACATCAAAGAATTCTTCCACCAGACCCAAATTTTTCCCGTATAATTTTTTTCCTTACAGTTGTCATAATTTTAGCTAATTTCACAGTGCAATAAATTTTTACCGTTTGAAGTTTTTTTTAAAAAATATGCTCACAGTATGTATATATCTCATGTGAACTACTCACACACTTGATATTGGGTACACCTACACATAAAAATGACACACACGTATGTATATTACACATGTGTCTATGCATGCACATTACAGATGGGGAGAGAAATGGCGCAGGCAGCCACTGCATTCATCTGACCCCAATCTTGAAATATTAAAGAGAAAACACTAACTGTTTTCAGTAGCGATACATTTGTTTCTTTTTCCTCTTTTACCATTCCCACCTCCCCGCTTGGCCCATAAAAAATATGCTCACAGTATGTATATATCTCATGTGAACTACTCACACACTTGATATTGGGTACACCTACACATAAAAATGACACACACGTATGTATATTACACATGTGTCTATGCATGCACATTACAGATGGGGAGAGAAATGGCGCAGGCAGCCACTGCATTCATCTGACCCCAATCTTGAAATATTAAAGAGAAAACACTAACTGTTTTCAGTAGCGATACATTTGTTTCTTTTTCCTCTTTTACCATTCCCACCTCCCCGCGCCACCCCCCAACACTGTTGTGTCTGAAAATGTTGGAAGCATGTGGTGCTGCATATTTGGAGGTTTTGCAGATTTCTGTACGATTTTTATCTGAAGGTCAAGGCTGAGGAAATACATCAGGTTGGGATGTTTGCTGTTTGCCATTTAGCCTTGCTCTGCTTATCAGATCATTTTGTCGAGTGGGCCACAAACAGGGAACTCCTCTAAAGAGAGAGTAAAAATAAGCATGATTGTATTTATTTGCAAGTTTTTCTTTTTTAAAGAGTCAACACCGTTTTTTTAAGTATACTTAATTTTAAGCATTTCTTAGGTTCATTGGCTTATGTTTATAATTCAATTTACCATTTGCATTTCGCAAATAAAAAATGTTAAAGGTGAATGCTTTTTTTTCTCCCTTTGTAAAAGAAAAAAAACAGTGATAAATCACATCCATAAGGTGTCATTTCTGAGCCACTGGTGTGAGTTCACTATGCTTGGTTTTACTTGAATATGCCACTTATGATAAAGAAACCCATATAAATTGAAGAAGAGGATTCTCTTTACTTGTGCTTTCTATAGCTCTAAGAATCTTGTTTTCTAGCTGATGAACTTGTCTGTTTTCAAATGAGCTATGCTCATGCAGGCCTAAATAATATGGTCACTACCACCACCAGAGTACATAAGCAAGCTGTGGCTCCTATTCCATGAAATTAACATTGTTTATGGAAGCCCCAGATGGAGAGGGAATTTCATACCATAAATTGTGTGAATTAAATTTATTCAAGGTAGCTATCCAATCTTCACCACTTCATGCAGTATTCAAAGGTCATGCAGTGCCAAGGAAAATGAACTTTCATTCTCTGCTATTAAGAAAGGATCTCCTCCCATTTACATGGAGAGTGATTAGACAGGAGCCATATTGGAAAACGAAAGCCATTATGAGCAAGTATTGGTCATGGCTTTTGGGAACCAGGTAAGAGATGGCTATTGGCTTTTAGGATTATTGGGTAACTAATTATGCTTCTGATTTCAACCAGTTATTCATCCACAATTAAAAATGAGAATATGGATCTCAAAGTTGACTATAAAATTTTTCATTTGGACCTATGGAAAATCCTAGATGACCTTGATTATGGTAAACCTGCCTTTTTTCATCAGCACCATCACTCTTTGAAATAATTTCCAAAGAGTAGATCTTATTGGGAATTCTTAGAGGAAGTCCACTTTCATTTCCTTAAGCATTTGTATAGTTGAGGGAACTCTGAAGCTGCATGTTGTTTTTCAAAATACTTCTTTAATTTGTTAGTTAGCTAACTGTGGTCTCACTGTTAAAGTACTGTCAGAGGTAGCTAATAAGGACTTGATTTTTTTCTTTTTAAAGAGAGACTAGTGGGAGACTACCATAAGCTTTGTTATGCTGTCTTTTGCAAAAGATAAACATTTGCTTTCCATCTTGATGTCATCTTTTCAGGTTATTATTTGGTCACTAATTTATCTCACCATTAGCAAATTACAGTAGATTATTGCTTGGATGTGTTAAAAGCACCAAGGAGCTGTGGTCCTGTGGCTATTTCGGGCAAAGTCATAAGCACACTTTTTTTTTTTTTTATTGTCCTCCCAGGGAGCAGAATTTGAACTTAATATTCCATGAAATAAGCCATTGTAATCACGTTGGGTTAATAGAAGAAGTAAAATTGCCTCTCCTCTCACAAGACATTAGAGCAAGGCTGCGTTATTAAAGTTTTCTTGCGGACAGGCGGTTTAAAATATATCCTCAGTGGCTGACGCAAGTCCTTTCAGGGTGGATGACAGCTTTTCAGATCTTAATAGGCTTCTCATTCCTGGCCCATGAGTTACCAGCAATTCTTCCTTTTGAGCCAGGTATGACATTATGGCTAAAATCTGATATAACACAGTACCATGGGTTGTGCAAACCTTTCCTCATTAAATGGCTTTATGTAAGTTTGTATCAATAAGTAAACAATTAGAACTTGTAAACAATATTGATTTAGGCCACTTATTCTAAAACAAGTTGACCCACGAAAGTCTCTGTTGGATGGTCCCCTTGGAATCTATAACCCACCAGTACGTATAGACCAGTAATCTGTTTGATTGGCCTAGGAAGTACTGAAGCTATGGGAGGTATTATTCAAAGCTTTTATTTTTTTTCTTTTTAAACCTTGCTGGTGTGTTGTGCTTGGTCTTTTGGTGAGTGAAATTTAAGTAAAAGTTATAAGAAGAAAGCAGTGAAGTATTTATGTGTCTCTCCAACTCCCACACCTGTTTATTGCCCAGCATCTTCTGCTGTTCATGTTCAGGTCCAGCTGATATTGGGAGGGTGGGTACTGCCCACCAGTCCTCATAGTGAACTCCAACACTTTTGTGATTCTGAATTGACTTCGAACTTAATTTGAATTGGGGACTATATCTCAGAATGTATTTTCCTCTTTGTGAGTTTATGAGCAAAGAAAAACAAGAGTTTACTCTCAAATACTTCATAAATGCCATTTTTCAAGTCATGGCAAGATCCAAGAAATACAGAGAATAATAGACACTCCTCTGGTGCTTAGAAAAAGAATTGTTTTGAGAATTGAGGTGAATCAGTTTGAATCTCTCTTTAACTTTTTTCTCTTTCTATCCTTTCCCTGATTACTTTTTCCTCACAGCTTATCTCTACTCCATGGCGCTAAACAGACAAATGACCAATTGTACTGGTGGTGATGCTTTGCAGCTCCAAGGATTGGCTGGAGGTAATGCCTCAGTAATGACTCGGCCTTCAGCCTGCTAGTTGAGAGGGAGTACCTGAACTGGGTGGTATGTGTGATGCCCACTGGCATAAGGAGATTCTCTCAAGGCCCTGACATTCTTTGGAATTCAAGCAGCAAATCTCAATTGCATATAAAGGATTATTTTTGTGTAAATATGATGTATAAGAGATGCATAGTGAGGGAGTTGAAAAAGATGAGATTTTTTTTACCTTCCTACACATAGTATTTGGAAATAAATCAATAGGAGTCAAATGGTTTCTTTCCCAACAAATCAAAGGACTTCTTGGAGCTACTTTATGCCCACTTAAAGACTGGACACAGAAGATACAAGAATGTTTGGTTTAACTTAGTGTTGATTGAACATTTGCTTTGTTTCAGTCTCTGTCCTAGGCCCCTAACAGCCCAGTGTAAAAGACACAATCTCTGACTGCAAAAAAAAACACTTGTTAATGCATAAGATCACTTCCTCTAAACAAACAGGAAGCAGGGTTAGAGTCTGTGAGATGCCTCAGCTTCTCTCCAAGGCTTCATGTGCCTCTACAGACTCCTGCCTCATATCATGGCAGTGGGCTTCAATAGGTCACATGCCAGCATTTGTAAATAGAAACACAATAAGAGCTGCCTGTTTTGACTCTGTCTCCTTGTCCCAGTGTATATGTGTGTGTGCCTGTTTCTTTCCCATGATAATTCTTAAGTACAGTCATGCAAATACACAAATAAGTTATGTATGTATATCCCACACATTCTAAAGCATTTCTCCCGTTATCTTTTGCACGGGCAAGCTCTTTGTAGTAGAGTGTATTTTATCTGTGGTGCATAAACAGTTAGCCCTTTGTCTGTGTAACTTTTACTTGAAGACAGTTCTCTGCAGATGCTTAGCTTTTTTTTTTTTTCAGTATTGACATAATTCATTCTCAGCTGATAAGTTTTAGCCCTTTTCCCTAGTCAAATGGCATCTAAAATTTAACTAAACATACCCTCTGTGCTTACTCGTTGAGTTGATTTGGGTGGTCGGGGCTGTTTGCTTATTCATGAGTCATATTTAAAATGCTGTCTTTTCTAAAATACCCTGTAGGTTGCTACACTATGAATTTGCAGCTCTGCTACCAACTGTGTTTCCAGAGTTGTACAATTTATGTGTGCTTTGGCCATGATGAGTTTTTAAGAAAGTGTTGTAAACATTACTAGCTACTGGGGAGGTTAATATGACATAGTCTTGAAGAAATACTGACCTGGATGAATCTGTCCAGGGCTTTTAGAGAACAATGGGCATTTCATTCTAATTTAAATTTAATAGAACAGTGTTCACCATTTTCAAAGAGTAGAACTTCCAAGGAGGGAAAATGGAATAAAGAAGGTTATGAAATCATGAGAAAGAATAAAAGTGTTCTTTAAAAAGTAGATCAATATCTGGCTTACAGCCCTTAGATTATAAACTGATAATGCAGAGTACTGAAATAAAAATATGGAGCCTGGGTGTGTGATGGAACAAGAGGGGAAAGCCATTTCTTTAAAAAAAAAAAAAAAAAACACTGTACAGAAACCCTTCAGAGTGCATTGAGTAACGTTTGCAGGGGGGCATCCTCTGCATTCCAATGACAGAATAGGCTTTGGTTAAAATGTGTAGGTTTATTAGCATGTCCCTGTTCTGCCAGGTAGATTTTGCATTTATGTGGTGGAATGAAGAATCACACACACTTTCAGAATGGGCAGAGGAAAGCTTCTGCAGCTGCCACTCGTCAACCTTTGCATGTGTAAAAATCTTACCACCTTCAGTGGATGATATGGACATTACAGATTCCACTATCAGGAAGTCTACTGTCTGTACCATTTATGATTTTTGGTTACAAACCTTGAAACTTATTCTGAGCAGTTAAGCAAAAGAGGATTTATTGGGAAGAAGGGGAACAATGAATAACCCCCAGACACCAGAGGAGCAAGTTCGGGGAGGGGCAAGATCTGGGAGCTTGGAGGGCTGGAGGCATGGAAAAGGAAGTGTGTTACCCCATTCTAGTGAGAATGGGCTGGCTGGCTGGCTGCTGTTGCTGCTCTGCTGGAGGCTCCACATCATCTCCCTGTTCTTGCACCACTGGCTCGAGATGCAGAGTCCCATGAGACAGCATGTGTTTGCTCAAGCTTGGACCACAGATTCACTCCTGGGAAGGGTCAGTCCACTGCAGTTCTCAAAAGAGAAGCAAGCACCTGTGTGTATCTTCTCAGCAGACTTTTACTGCTGGAGGAGAGATAATTATCTGTGGAAATCAGGTTGCATGGAAATGTACCCGTGGGGTGGGAATGGATACTGGGTGCCCAGAAGATAATGCGTGTCTGCTACACCTTCTAATTAAATGGTACTAAATAGATAGCACAGTTGGAATGTGTTAAGTAGCATATGAATATTGAAAAAGAAAAACACCAGTCTTCAGGCACATAAAATTTTAGATGAATAGACTAACCTAGAAGTACAAAACTAAAATGCGGGGAAGAAACTCTTCGTTGGCCTTGTATGCAGTTGTGAATGGCTTCATGTGGAGTCACATCTACTATTAGCCTCATGGTTTCCACAATGCTAGGGACTGTTTGCTTTGCTTGTGGTTTGCGATCTGTCTTACTACCCAGCTGCCTGCTATTCAACTGCATGGATGAAAGAAGCAGAATTGTGCTTAGGATCTGGCTATGCCCCACTTACTCGGGGGCCTTGGTTCCCCCATCTGTAAAATGGAGGTCACAATAACATCAGAGCATTTGTTTGAGCGTTGCTTGAGATAACTCAGATGCAACATCTAACGCCAGAACTGACTCATAGAGCATTCTCAGTAAATGTATACTAGATGCTGTCAGTGCCTCACCGTGAGTCCCCTGGGTCTACCTCTGTGTTCACCTGGAGTTGAGGTGGACTCTTCCATGCTGCCCTCTCAGGTTTCTATCCCCTAGTCTATGGGCTATTTCTGGGCTGTATACACTAGCCCAGCCCAAGCACTGGGCAGCATGAAGTACCAGAAATTAACACCTCAAGGGGCAATACAAACCAAGAAGAGACACAAAAGGAGTTGGCAGGTAAGCACCCTGCATCTCCAGCCCTTGGTGGTACAATTCTGAGCCCTGTTCTCCATGGTTACATCAGAGACTCCCCAGCAGGACTGAGCACTAGGTGCCCTTAGTATTCATTGGCTGGCTACTATAGCATTACCATTTTTTTCTCTTTGCCTGCTCCCTCACTTGTCCTTCCTGAGTTCACCTCCTAAATAAACTCCCTGCACCCAGGTCCTTGAACTGAAGCCTGCTTTTGAGGGAACTCTAATTCAAATAGCTGTCATAGGCAACTGAGATATTGTCGAAGGTAGGATCAGCCCTGAGGTTAAATCTGTTTTTGACAAATACTTTCCTTTCCTTTTCCTCCTCCTCGTCCCCACTTCCTTTTTATTATCATTATTTTGATGCCTGGAGTAAATAAGGAGAGAGAAAAAAGACAAAAGTCATGTGAGGCTAGAATTCTGAAAAGTGGTGGACTTTCGCAAGTTTCAAGAGAGGAGGGAGTGACAAGTTCTTGTTATCACTTGAAGAAAATTGAGTTTTCAGACTAAGAAAAGGATGCTTAAACTGGCTCTTAGTAGCATCTTCTTAGGCACAGCTGGATGCTTCTCTGATCATAGTGTAAATTCTTCCCAAATCAGGACTCGGAACACTCTGCCAGTGGTGAGGAATGGGGAGGTGAGTGAGAGGAAGGAAATCAGTAGGGTGATGTGGGCAATAAATTAACAAAGCTGAAAATCTGTCTAGAACATCATACAGTTGGGAGGTGGGATAGTCTCAGTCCCAGGAAATGGATTTGAAGAGCTCCTTGAGGGAGCATGTAACAGGCAGGCCAGCTTCACAGAGGTAAGCCTTCCCAAGCTTTCCCTCAGTGTCTTTCCCTTTCTCAGATGTTACTGCCTCAGGAGGCTTCCTCTTGCAGTTTCCTCAACCTGGACTATTCTTACACTCTGCCTGCAGATCTTTCATTGATGTCAACTCCTTATTTTCAGATCCCAGTTGGATCAGTGAGCATTTGTTTCGTAACAAGTGTTAGTCGCTCAGTCATGTCTGACTCTGTGACCCCATGGACTATAGTCCACCAGGCTCCTCTGTCCATGGGATTTCCCAGTCAAGAACATGTTGAGGTTTGACAGGAAAAAAAAAAAAAATCCTGTAAAGCAATTATCCTTCAGTTAAAAAATAAATAATAAAAAAGAAAAGAAAACTACTGGGGTAGATAGCTATTCTCTCCTCCAGGAGATCTTCCTGACCGAGGGATCAAACCTGGGTGTCCTGCATTGCAGCCAGATTCTTTACCATCTGAGCCACCAGGGAAGCCCTTGTTGCATAATAATCTACTCCTAAACAGTAGTCATATAGTTGCTCATGATTCTGTGGGTCAGCAGTTCTAGCTGGGGTCACCTGGCATGGCTCACGACTGAGGTGACTCATTTGTCTGGGCTTTCAGCTGTGACAGCTGGGTTGCCTGGGCCTGTCTCATGGAGATGTTCTAACAGCATGAGGGAAGAAGCTGCAGGGTCTCTTGAGAGCTAGGCTCAGAACTCACATAGGGAATACTTCTTCCAGATCCTGTTGGTCAATTCCAGTCTAGATGCAAAGTGAGGAAATAGTTACTGCTTCTTCATGGGGGAAGCTGCAGTGAGTGTGTGGCTGTTTGCAGTCTGTTCAGTTCAGTTCAGTCACTCAGTCGTGTTCGACTCTTTGCAACCCCATGAATTGCAGCGCGCCAGGCCTCCCTGTCCATCACCAACTCCCAGAGTTCGCTCAGACTCGCGTCCATCGAGTCAGTGATGCCATCCAGCCATCTCATCCTCGGTCGTCCCCTTCTCCTCCTGCCCCCAATCCCTCCCAGCATCAAAGTCTTTTCCAATGAGTCAGCTCTTCGCATGAGGTGCCCAAAGTCTGTAATACCAATCAAATACCATTTCTAATTTTGGGATGCCTAAGAACTCCCCTCCCAGGCTATCCCAGGTCCCCCTACTTCATTTTCTAATGGCACTCTGTCCCATATTTTAGTACTTGTCCAAATGTGCTAATCATGGTAGGTGATGGTTTAGTTGCTAAGTCGTGTCCAACTCTTGTGACCCCATAAGCAGTAGTCTGCCAGGCTCCTCTGCCTGTGGGATTTTCCAGGCCAGAATACTGGAGTGAGTTGCCATTTCTTTTTCCAGGGGATCTTTCTGACCCAGGGATCGAACCTGGGTCTCCTGGCTGCAGGCAGATTCTTTACTGACTGAGCTACTAGGGAAGTCGTAATCTTGGTAGAATGATTACTTTAATGTCTCCCCCTACTCTAATCTTTGTGTTTTTTTATTGTATCCTTGTCATTTAGCACAGTGCTTGGCACAAAATAGTTAATAACTGTTCCTTGACTGAATGGTGGTTTTGAGGAGCAAGTATAAAAGTGAGTGTGGTGGTAGAGAAGCTATTCAGGAGGAAGTGACAGAAATTCAGCTTGAAAGTTGAAAGAAGACCCTGACTGTGTATGCTGGTATCAATTATGAGTAAAATTATGAAGACAGAAGCAGCATTTCTGGCAGTGGACTGTGAAGCATGCCAGTGATCTATCAGAGTATATATAATGCATACCAAAACAAAGGGAATTCTTTTGGAAAGTGTAGATAAGGCAAGAGCACAAAGCAAGAGTAACTTAAAAAACTGCTTTTATAATTTGAAGCTGGAATTAGTACATTCTGCATGATCATTTTTTCTGTCAAGAGAATTGAGCTACATGTATATTAATCAGAGTTCAGAAACTAATAAGAAATTAAGAATCTAAAAAGGCTGGCTGGAATATGCCTCATTTACACACTCATTCACTCTTTCACAAAACATCTTTTGAGCTTCTCCTAAGAGCAGTATACTTGGCTAGCTGATTTGCAAGAGGTAAGGGACATACTTCCCTGGTGGCTCAGATGGTAAAGCGTCTGCCTACAATGAGGGAGAGCTGGGTTCAATCCCTGGGTCAGGAAGATCTTCTGGAGAAGGAAATGGCAACCCTCTCCAGTATTCTTGCCTGGAAAAGCCCATGGATGGAGGAGCCTGGTAGGCTACTACAGTCCATGAGGTCGCAAAGAGTCAGACACGACTGAGCGAATTCACTCACTCAGGGAACATAAGAAAGGTCCATGCTTTATAAGGTAAGTGGAGATCTAAGGTATGTGTGCAAATGCCTGTATTATGATATGGAAAGTGATCTAGGTTGGAACGAAGGCCTGTAAAACTTATCTTGGAATTCACAGAAAACTTGGGGCTCACTTCTAGTCACTGAATGTCTTTTATTTCCACCTATTTTTTTCTGAGATTGAAAACTAACTCTTTTTACATGTATTCTGCTCCCTGTGAGGAATAATCTCCTTTTAGACACAGGATGATTTTGGTTTCTATAAGTCATCTCACAGTTTTAGGCAAAGAAAGTACATCTTTTTTGGTGTCCTACCATTTACACTCTTCAGCCCAACTCCTTCTGAGATACCTTCCACCTGGGTCTACCCTCTGGAATCATTGTTCATGATCCCCACTTTTTGCCCGCTGCCTACATACTGAAACTTAACTTTCAAAATCCTGTTTCTCTGTGGAGTGCCTTTACTAATTAATCTGTTCTGGTTCTGCCAGCCAGGTATCTTTTGGAGATAAGCACTTCCTGTGAAGTCATGTGACTTTAGGTCTCATGTAAATACCTAATACCTTTAGGTATTATGAGGTTTTGGGGTGGGTAGTTTTCTTTTCACCTATCTGTTTCTCTCTAATCTTGCTAGTGAGGATGAGATTCCAAAACCTCAGAGGGTGAAAGAAAAGCAATTAACCGTACAGATTTTTACTATATTTTAAGCCCATTCCAGTACTCTTGCCTGGAAAATCCCACGGACGGAAGAGCCTGGAAGGCTGCAGTTCATGGGGTCGCTAAGAGTCGGACACGACTGAGCGACTTCACTTTCACTCTTCACTTTCATGCATTGGAGAAGGAAATGGCAACCCACTCCAGTGTTCTTGCCTGGAGAATCCCAGGGATGGGGGAGCCTGGTGGGCTGCCGTCTATGGGGTCGCACAGAGTTGGACACGACTGAAGCAACTTAGCAGCAGCAGCAAGCACAAATCCAAGAACTTTCACATGTGTATCTGATGAGGTTTTTAGTTATGTACCATAGAACCCAGTCTAGGTAGTTAAAGTCACAGGAGATTTTAAGTGATATAGATAGCTCATAAATTAAGTGAGAAGGGCTAAGATACCCTAAGCTGAATTTCCAGGAAAGATCTTAGAGACACATCACAGGACAGACCAACTGCAGGAGCTACAGCCCCTCAGGAAGCTGGAGGCTGGGGTTTTGGGTTCAGAATCACGAGGTGTGCAGTGATATCCACACAAAATGTATGCCAGCCCTAGGCCTCTTCCTTCACATAACTTGTGTGGGTGCTTCTCATTCAAAGGATCTAAAAGTCAGAGGAGGCTGGAAACACAGCTTTTAGACTTTTCTTTGGGAAAGTGAGATAGTAGTATACTGTAGGGAACTGTCAAAATGTGGAAAGGAGTGCCCAAAGATTTTGGGAAATGACAACTGCAGTTGTTCTCTCAACAAATACAAATCACACATTTTGAATATTTTGTTTCCATATGAATGATTTAACCTGAACTCTGTCAAGCAGGGATTAATGCCTCTTCTTTTAAGATTAGGGAAAAAGGCACAAAGAACCAAATAATTTATACATAATTTGGAATAGAATTGGGATGAAAACCAAGAGTGTACTGACTTCAAAACCTTCTGATTTCCTTGGCACCATTTTTGGTTATATTGAAGAGTATTTTTCTTCCCTGGCCTCTGGAATTATCTCAGAAAACAGTGATCATATAGACACTTTGTTGTTAAGCAAATGACTTTGATTATAAAAGTAGAAGTTCTTTAGAAGTATATGAGAAAATTTGTCAGCATTATTTCTATCAGAAAGTCTAGAAAAGGGAAACTAAAAAAACACTGCTTCTCCTCTTCCATATAAAACTGCTGGGAATGTGCAAAGTGGAGAAAGCGTGAGGTGGGGGTTGGGGAGTTGGTCCTGACACTTGTTTTCCAGGCTTTTACGGTGGAGCTGTGCTAATGTCTTTAATCTCTTCCAAAGAAATGACGAGCAGAGTTCTGCACCAAAAAGGCCTGAACTTTTATCAAGTGCTAGTATCTTTGGGCGACAGCATTGGAGAAATAGAAAACAGGCCTGAGGAAGGTGCAGAGTCTGCTTTGTTTCACATTTTTTTTTCCCTACCAAGATATAAGTGAGATCTTTCTTAAAGACCAAAATGGCTCCATGAGAATTGCCATATTAGACAAGAGGTCTTTTTACTTTTTATGTGATGCATTTGTATTGAAAACACATGTTGGAGGCCAAAGTAATTTTCTTTACAGACAATGAATCTTACAACTGGTTTGAACAATTTTTAAAAACTTGATTGTTTTACCACTCCCTGTGATTGGTAGAACTAGAAGAAACTACCCCCACCAAAAAAAAAAAAAAATCACCTCACCCTAAACCGCGCCCCTCGCCAAAACCCACCACCACCAACAAAAAATACGGAGGGAAAGAAGACAAGAAGAGCAAAAATGGAAGAGAACTGTTTGAAAAGTTGCAAGTGACCAGAAATTAAGGAGTGCAGAGAGCCTCTGAAAGGCAGTGATTCTGTTGCTTGAGAAATTTTGGTTATAGTCACTTGCAATATACTTTGGGGAAAATAGCTTTTATCATTTTTCAAAATGTTAGTAATTTGATAATTCAACGATTTAAAAAAATCAAACACAAAAGAAAGCTATCAAAAAGAAAAACCCACTTTAGGGTGATCTTGCTTCAGGATAGTCTAATACCAGGTTCTCTCGGCTGTTGTGTTTCTGTCCAGCGGTGATCAAGGCAGCGTCTTTTAAACTAAAGTGAAAAGTTATTGTGACCTTCACTGTCAGACTCAATTTGAACCAGACCACAGGACTTTGCATTTTATTTTTTTAAATTAGCCATTCCTGTCTCTTGGTGTTTGTCTACAGGCTGCTCCTGCCGCATGAAAAGGACATGCACCAGGATGCTTTTACTTTCTTTCACGTTCCCACATAAACAGCACGAGGCTACCTTCGAAAATGCTCTGAACCAGAGTGCAACTTGTTAACATGGTGTGCAGTTTCTCTGAGGCTTGAGTCATATGTGAAGCATGTTTGCTGTTAAGTCTGAGTGCTCCTGGGCAACTTCTCTGTGTGTTTCTCACCCTCTTTGCTAGAAGAGAGCATGATTCTCTTCTTTGGTGTTTGGCTGTAGTTGTAATGTTTCTCTTTCTTGCTGCTACCTTTCTCTTGACTTCTTGGGTATTATTTTGTCAATAGTCACTGGAATTGTAATTTCCAATGATAAGAACAAGACCAGACCTGGAGAGTCACTACTGTGAGTCTTTTGAAAGTGAAGGAAATGGGATGCTGGAGAGGTGAAATGACTCATGCAAGGCCACACATCTCGTTCATGGTCTGCAGACTCTCCAGTTGAATCTCTTTCCCCTGGGCCAGATGGGAGATAGGCAGAGAGAAGATCTTGAGTCAGAAGAGGGCTGCTTCTTTTATGGAGCACATCAAAAGTTTGAAATGGTCAGGCTTTAGTTTACAGAATTAAATTAATTTTGATTCCTCAGTTGTGGCAATGTAATAATAATAAGATTTAAATCTATCAATACTCTTTTACTATTTTGCTGGGTCGTATTTATCATTTTATAAAGTAGGAACTTCAGGACATTCCAGAAATTTATTTTAGGCAACAGGGGACTTCAGTCCTCAACTGGGCCTGCAAATGATCCTCAGGGAAACTTTGAACATGATTCCTCATCTGGGGCTGGAATTTGGAAATACTTCCTCATGTTTAGCTCTATAACTGTTCTTCTCTGGGGAAAAGATGGGGATCCATGCTCTCCATGTCTTCCTGTGGGTATTGTTTTGTTTTGTGTTCCAATAGATGAATTACATTTACACAAATAGAGCAAAAGAGCCGAAAGGGAGAGGTAGATGATGGTCAATGGTTAGTTCAGTCGGGAAAAGCTGGATCAAAATCAAGTTTCATCCTCCTTTTTTCCATCTTACCTGCATTGTAACTTACTGAAAGTTGTGACTTATTATGCAACTAAGAGTCCCATCATCCTTGATTCAGTCCATCTGAAAATGCTGTATGAAATCCAGACCAAGCTATGATCACCTCCCATTTGCTGAAATTCCCCAGACATCTTTTGTGATACCCATGAATTTTTGTGTATCAAAATTTTAATGTTGAATTATTCCTCTCAAATCCGAATGCCAGATTAACCTGTATGTCTCTGTTTACAAGACACTATGATTCCGGTCATCCCTTACTGTGAATGAGACAATGCATGGCAGTTTTTCATGAGGGTATAATAATGCATAGCAGAGTCCTAAAATACAGAGTTATGCAGTGCAATTCACAAGAACTTGGTCATTTCCTTTCCAAATGGCAAATGTGGCTTCATTGCTATAGAACCCAGCATTGGTCTTTTTTGCCAATGGAAATGGCCTGTTGATATCAGAGCATCGAAGGCTCTATCAAGATAAGTAGCTGTTCTCCCCAGAATGGTTCTTCTTTCAATACTTAGGCCTTCTCAGGGCTATTTAAAAAGGTTTGAGCCTCTTTCCATTTTATTTCTCATTCTCAATCTTCTAAAATCACTGTTACTGAACTTTTCTTGTGCAGAGCATCCAAACCTTCATGTGTGTTGGGGTGGCAAGCATTGCAGGGCAGGCTCCTTTTGCTGGGCTTAATCAGGGATATATTTTTGATTGTTGCAAGGTATCAAAAGTTAGTAACAACCATCTACTCCAGGGTTAGGCAACCCTGTTCCTGACCACTCATGGAAGGAGAATCTTCAAGGACTCCATCTATTAAGAAAGTGCAGAAGAAAAACTTTTGTGCATTATATTAAAACTTACACAGCACCAGGCAGTTCTGTTTAGGGTTCCTGCACTCACATCTTTTATTTTGAGAGGTGTTTCTCAAGTTTCGTGGAATTTCACTGTAGAACATATCAGGAAAACTATTCTACCTTCCCATTTCCCTTTAAAAAAATGTGTTGATGGTTAGAATAAGGAAGCCTAAGAACAAAGAGAAAACTTGAAAAAAGAGTGGAACCTGTGGGGTTATTTTATAGTAAAGATAAGAGTCATGTCCATTCTACCAGAGGACTCAGTGTCTACATGAGCAGTCACTTCTTTGATTGGTAAATATATTTAGGGAGAAGTGCATTTAGATGCCATCTTTACTCATTTATTCTTCAAACTGTAATACAGCACATTTTGGGTTTTAGTATATTGCATTTTAAAACTATGATGCATTCATTCTAGAGCAAATCTTGTTTCTAAGCCCTAATTTAATAGAATTAAACTCTAAGCTGAATTGGTTTTATGAGATAAAACTCTGAAGTTGATAACTGCATTTAGGAATAGTTCAGGTATTGAGTTTCTAATTTGCTTCCTGAGCATGGAAATCCCTCAGATAATCAATATTGACTGCCTTTAATTGGTAGGAAAGGCTCTTGCTGAGTTTTCTGTCTTTTGCTGATGGAATTGCCTCCGCACCTTGGTTGTCCTGCTGCTCTGAATGGTCACAACTGAAGAGCTCTGGGTTTGAGTTCATTCGAAGCTGAAGTTGAACGTTTGTTCCTGACTGGTTTACCACAACTGTATTCAGCTCTATTGAAGCAACAGTGGTCCTGGAGTCCTTTATTCTGTATGCCTTATGGATTTTCTGGGTTTATTTCAGTTTTCCTTTAAGACTGTATATTGAGTCTTTATGGCAGACCATTGCTGTTTTGTTTGGGCGGGGATGGGGGCAGGCTGCTCAAGGTAAGATCAGGAGCTTCCTAAAGGGTAGGGACATTTCTGAATATGCTCTGACACCTCTAAATAGTTTTAATACCTTCTGAAAATGAAAATCTTGCTAATTGTTAAATGTATTCCAGATGTTACAGGCATTTGGAAATGGATTTCTCCAAATCCCTTAAAAATCAGATGCTGGCTTGTTTTTGTATAGGAAATATATTAAAAATGTAAAACACAGGCAAATGTGTATTTTTCTTTTGGAGCAGAGGGTACCTCTTCATCCCATCCTTGATACAAATCTTCTAAGAAAACCCCCCTCCTTTTTTTGTCCCTGTCAATCTGGAGGGATTTTGTTTAAAGGAATTGAATGTGAATACTATAGACCTGCTACTTGTCTTACCTCATTTTTCAAAATGAGACAATTCAAAATCTTTACTGTTTCTTTTTTCTTATTATCAAGGAATAGATGTTTAGTGTAAACAGTTTTAAAAAAACTATGGTATAGCACATAAAATAAAAATGTAATCCACTACTTACCTATAATAGCTATGTTAAAGAGTATACAGGTGATGGAATCAGGATCAAAATGCACATACTTCTTTGTGAACTGCTTTTAAAATTTAATGTTACATTGGAAACATTTCTAGATGTTGTTAAATATACTCTTGCAACTTGATTTTTAAAAATTAATTTATTTTGATTTTTTAATGGTTGCCACAATATGGATGCCTCATAATCTGTTCAACTGATTCTCTGTTATCGGGCATGTATTTTCTTCCAAATTTCCAAGTATTATATATATAGGGAAAATCTCAGTCCAAATACCCACACTTTGCAATACATTTATTATGTGTCCTCAGACTTGTTTTTCTTCTTTTCCATTTCAAAAACTCTCCGTCATGATGACAAAATGTTTTATATATTTAGGTTATTTGTGAAGTTTACTTTAGCTCTTTAAGTTCTACACTCTAGCAAATATTTTTTGAACTTATTAAGTTTTCCATAAATGACTAAATCTGTGTATTTTCTTCCTGTCTATAAATTTGCATTAATTTTAAGGTATATGTGGGAAAGGTGAACTACTACTTAACTCACGAGAGCTTTGGCATCTGTTTGGAGTTTATAGCAGTGTATTTCCTTTTCTTCTGGAAAACTCCGTGCTATCAATGACCTTGCCAGCTGCTCCGTGGCTGCCCACCTGCTTTGCCCTGGCTGTCTGTGGCCCATGCCAGTTGGCCAGCCCTCTGATAGTTCAGAAAGGCCACTGAGCGCGAACGCCTGCCTGAAAGGCTGAGGAGGTAAACCGTGAGTCTGGCACATTTCAATGCAAGTAAATTACATTTTGTCAGCTTCATTGCCCTGAATTTCACGCACAAATGTGGGACTTTGAATGACTGGCATTGACAATTAAAAAAAAAAAAAAGGAAAAAACAAGGCTAATGCCTTATTAATGCAAACAATCTCTGATTCAAATGGCTGGAGGCAAGGAGTTGTTGCTATTTCAATAGGGACAATTGCTAGTTTTCCTTCTGTTCATATTAATTTCTCAAAAATTTAAGCTATGTTTTGTTTTCCAGTCTGCTCCTCACTGGATTGGAAACACCAATGCCTTCTTTGGAAAAATACTGGCTTTTGGAGACTTGTAGAAACTAGGGGATTTGGGGTCCTTATTCATCAGGGCTCTTGTGCTGTGATTTAGGTAAGAACCTACATGTTCTCTTGAGTCTGCCTCTGGGCATCCTCCTTTAACTGCAGATCCTTGTGGTTTCACTTCTGTGGTCAGCCTCTTAGAAAGACTCTTTCTGAGAAATCCAGATACCAGAGCAGCATGGTAGGTGTTTTAATGTTCTGGACAAACAACCTGGGGTCTTAGGTTGCCTTCTAGAAATAAAATAATTTATTTTCTCTCTCTCTCTTTTTTTTTTTTTGGAAGAGTGGAATACATTTCTTTGTCTCATCAACTCCATCAAACTTGGTATTTGCCTTTTCTTTTTGATCAGAAAAAATGCCCAGCTTCATGGAAGTAAAAGTCAGCTCCTACTTCGATCCTATGTATGTATTTGTTCTTATTACTCATCTAAAATAGGAAGAAATGTATATGTTAGAGTGCTCTTCAACTGTCCACACCAGAGGAATCTGTGATACTAAAAATTCTAGTGAGTTTATAGGTAGATTGGACCTAATACCATCTTCTTTCAGGAGTCTGTCAGTGGGGATACAGGAAAACATCTGTTTCATCTCTTCGCATATTTACTTTGCCTCTACTCAAAAACATATGCACAAAACATATAACAACAAGCAAAAGAACTTGCATTGTATGTGTGTGTATATACTTGCTTTTTGTTCAGCTGAAAGGTCCTCCAGTGTGTAATGTTCAGAATCAAAACTGGGCTTTTTTATTGTGGTCTTGACTGAGGTACAGAATGGAGACAAATGACCCAGTCTAACACATGTGACAATAGAAGAGCCTCAGAGACTTGGGGAAACTTTTTCAGGCTTATCAGCAAACTTTGAAATGTGGAAAGATCTAGTAACAGTCAACACATTCACATGATGATGAAACTTTGACCTGACTTTTGAGCTTCTTGCCATTTTTTAAGGCCTGGGTGAGCAGGTCTGACTTTTCTAGGAGAAATGTCTGACAGAGGATTCAGGGCTGAAAAGTCAGTGATTGTAAGAGTGGTGATGGTCTCCAATTTCATCACTTGGAACAAAGAGAAGGTAACATCATCCGTAGTTCTATTAGACCCAATGCTACTATTTCAATAACAAATATTTAGTAATATCCGCTTTACTTAGCCTGACAATAAATACATAGACTACTATTCATGTAATTTTTAAAAATTGTTAAAAACACCTCAGTAAAAAACACAACTGAAAGGAAAGCAGTTCGTAATAAAATAGACATTGTATATGAAAATACTCAGGATAACCATACTAGGAAGAATACCGAAGAAGTCGGTACCTGTATGCATTTGTGGATGCACCATGGGTCAGTGACACTGGCAACTTGGTTTCATTGAGTTGCTTTGTTATGACTCTCTGATGTGGGGAACAGCTCTTGGTAGAGTTTGGAATGAAATAACATATCGTTGTCTCTTGATTTATCTGGCAGTTGCATTCCTAGAAAATTCATTTATATTCACACTGAATGATGGTTTGTTTATATGTGAGAGAACTTAGGTTCTAGGCTCAGATAATGATTAACAAGTGTTTACCTTGGTGAATGTCCAGTGGGGTGTTGGGAAGTCATGCGGGAGGTAAGTAGGATAATTTTTCATTGTGAGGGATGGTTTTGGATTGTGCTGGATGCTTAAGATCCTTGGATCTGCCTGGTACACGTCAGTAGTGTCTCTGTTGCCCCATAATCATTGTGATAATCAGAACTGCCCCCACAAAGTTCCATATTGTGAGACCACTGTGGAAGATGGGATGTGAGAAGGAATCTGCGAGAGACAAATCTGTAGATGCTAATTCCTCAATGTGAAAAAAAAAAAAGCCCTGTGATATCAAATTCAAGCACAAAATATATCAGCTTAGTGTGCATATTAATACATTTTGATTACAATGGTAAAGAGTCATCATTCCAAGATTCAGGAGACATTCTTCAATTCTTAGCTTCTTTGTCCCCTCCAAAGGGGTTTTTTGAAGAAATTAAAAGTATATGCTACATTTGAAAGCTTAACATATGCCTAACACTGTGTTAAGCAGTATGTATATATTATTTTATTTAAACTCCCACCTGGAATGTTTGAAGATTTTAAGCTGAAACAGAGGCATTCAGAAGTTAGCACAGAAGCAAAACTTACCCAGCTAGTAAATGTCGGAGTAAGATTTGAGCTCAAGTATGTTTAAGGAGGGCTTTTCCTGTGGTTCAGCAGTAAAGAGTCTACCTGCAATGCAGGAGATGTGAATTTGGTCCCTGGGTCAAAAAGATTCCCTGGAGAAGGAAATGGCAACCCACTCCGGTATTCTCCTAGGAAATCCCATGGATAGAAGAGCCTGGAGAGTTCCAGTCCAAGAGGTCACAAAAGAGTCAGACATGATTTGGGGACTAAACAGCAACAACAATGTCTAAGGAAGTAACACAAGAACCACTTCTACACAGGTAACTGCAGAAGGGTACAGTCAGTAGATTTCCCCTCTGCCTATAAACTGTCCTAAATGTGCTTTGCCGCTAAGTCACTCCAGTCGTGTTCAACTCTGCGCAGCCCCATAGACGGCAGCCCCTCAGGCTCCTCCATCCCTGGGATTCTCCAGGCAAGAATACTGGAATGGGTTGCCATTTAGGAGTGTCTAAAATGTAGCCCTACCTTTGTAGAACATTTGGGCTCTGGATTCTCTTACCTGCTGGGTCCTATTGAAGGCTTTATTATGCACCATGTTCTAGTGGTTAATTTTCCTCTCTCTGAATTGAGTTCTATATTTTAATCTATGTTCGAGCTCTTTGTAGAAAAAAATTAGTTTGTAACCATGTTTTGACAGCAATAAGACAGACTGTTACTTGGAAGTGGAGATATTGTGGTCTTTTGTAATTGTGCTTAATCACAATATATTTCAACAAAAGGAAAGTTTAGGAGCAGGAGAAAAAATGAAGATGGGAAGATAAAGGAGGGGCATAGAGCTATGTGTGTTTTGCCCCAGAGGTCACCCTGACTAGTGGGTCCCAGGTTTTGGTGGAGTAATTGGCACATCTCCATGGCAGAAGCTGGTGATGTTGTGTCACCCAGATTTCCTGGGATCCCTTTTACTGCTTGAGTGCCCACCCCTCAGCTGCTGCTGACATCTGCAACCTTTCCCGGAAGATTGGCTTTGGCCAAGAATGGCTTTTCTAGGGAGTTCTGGGAGGAACTCCCAGAACTTTTTTCTCAATCCACAGCCCTAGGTATCCTGTAGTCAGTACCTGGCTTTGGATAGGGGGGTGGCAAAAGCCTTGTTCCCTTTCTTCAGGGCAGGACAGACTCTGCCAGGTAGTTTAAGTCTGAGAGATCCTCGTGGAATTGGACTGAAGTGAGACTTCATCTAAAACGGTATTCTTGCTCCCTCCTGCCGCTGCCCCATCCTGCTCCCTTAACCCTCCTCCTGAGAGCTCTTGCTTGATAACTCATTGTGCCCATCTCAAGGTTGTTTCTGTGAAACCAGACCTGAGGCAGACCCAGTTTTAAAAGGAAGCCACATTGATTGCCAACCAAAGTCTAGCAAGACTTTTTTTTTTTTTTAAAGACCATTTTATTGAACGTCCATAGCACTCTACAAGGCACTTTATATAAACTATCTCTTTTGCTCACTGTGTCTTTTATAGTTGGAGAAACTGGACTTAGAAATGTTAACTAACTTGCTCAATAGCAAGCAGGTTGGTAATTGACAGAGATGGGATGTGACGTCAAAGCTGTGGTCTGTGCCATGTTTTCTGTCTCCCTAGTTACTAGTCACTGAAATAGTGAGCCCTCAGTAAAATAAGCCATGATTTTCAAGAGTCAGCATGCTTTACTAAAAGTAAGTGTTGCCAAATTAATCAGTTACTATTTTTAATGAGTGTGGTATCAGTGGATAAAGGGACATCTTGAATTGAAGCAGGCATGCTGGTAAAATCTCTTCTATGTTTTTGAAGACAAAATGGAGAAATGTGTACTGACCGTGGAGTATAGTTAGTTGAATAAACATTCTCAGCACGTTTTACTAACCAGAGCTAATTGCCCTTATATTACAACCACTTCAAACTGGATGCCCTGTTATCTTTTTTAAAAAATTAAACCAATAACTTAGATGACAACATAGAAACTATACTTTCCTGGTATGCAAACAGAAAGAACTCTTATATTGGCTATCAGAGCCAGTGTTCCATGGGACACGCTATGACCAGCTCTTCTTTTTATTCTCCAGAGATCAAGTATCATTGCCATAGTTTCACAACAGCTTTGTGATTGGGCTCAGGCTTGACCATAGACCAGTTGTGAAAAATGAAAGTTCAGAACTGCTGCATGACCCTGGCAGAGTCTCCCTTCTCTTGGCCATCTTTGGTCCAGCCTCAGATGTGATCCTGTCCATGCTCCTTCAGTTCTGGGATAAGGATGTGTTCCCGCTGGCATTTGGGGAAATGCTGCCTCCATTCTAATAAATCTGCCTCTAGACTAGACTGGATTTAAGTCTATAAAAACAAAATTGGTTTACTGTTCCTCTGGGTCTTACTAATGCTCCTAATGAGAAATATTATTTATCAAATACTGTATGCCAGATGGGCTTCCCTAGTGGCTCAGATGGTAAAGAATCTGCCTGCAATGCAGGTTCAACCCCTGGGTCTAGATGGAGAAAAAGGCACTTGATACACATTATCCAATTTAATATTCACAACAACCCTGCAAGACAGCTTTCATTAATGCCATGAGACAGATGGATAAACTGAGGACTTCAGAGGCTAACTAACTTCCTGAAGGTCACTTAATTCCCAAAGGTTGGATCCCAGATTTCACTCTATCTGACTCCAGTCAGACTCTGAACAGAATCATCTCCTCAATTCACCACACTGGGTGACTCCAACGGGCCTAAGATATAACCACAGATGCCTTCAAAGGGAGCCTTTTTCCACCAAGGCTCTGATTGGAATGTCGTTTTGATACAGGTTTTGTGCAACAGAAGTGACTTAGCAGCAGCAGCATTCCAGATCAGGGAGCAGTATCATCATAAGGGCTGTTAAATCTCTAGTGTTTGAGAACCAGAGTAATGAGTATGACTTATAATGGAAAAATGGAGAGAGAAGTGTTTAAAAACATTAAAAAAAAAAAGCACCTTGCTGGAAGGTTTCAACCAAGATGTCAGATTACTGTTTGTTGTGGTCCAAAACCTTGTGATAGGCCACCCTTCATGACTCAGTTTGTCTTTTATCTTTATTGAGAGTGTATCTTTTGGAGTGTCTGCCACTGGGAAGTTAGTCTTCTCTCCCTGTTGCGAGGCTCCCTTCATGGGTGAGAAGCCTAGCTTCCACTGTAGGAACGTCATGTTTTCTCATGCGCAAGTAGGTAGCAAGAGGGCGCCCAGACATTGGGCTTACTGCTGAGGAATCCGTGCTTATTCATGCATATTTACAAGGTAATTAGTTGTCCATTCATTCATTAGCCTGTTTATAGGGCCACTCGCAAAGCCTCTCAATTGCGGCTTGGAAGAGAGAGACAGCCGTGGCGGGCCTCCGGGGAACACTTGGGTTAAACAGAATCACAGCTGGATTTAGTGGAACACACTAGTCCCAAAACCAGAACTAGCTTAGTAACTCAAATGTGATTTGTCAGTCACCCCCAAAATGAGGTATTGAATTGGCTCATTCATGTTTTTTCTCTAAAAGTCAGTCAGAGACTCATGGATGCTAGAAATTTCTATTTTTAAAGCCTTCCACATCCACAGAGAGATTTGAATAGTTCCTTTTTTTTTTTTTTTTAAATAGCTCTTACCTCAGATTGAGAAAAAAAATTGCTATACTTAAATTTACTTTTCGGTATACGGGCCCATGAAAGTTGATAAGTATGGCATGGTACAGAACAATTTCCATGTGTTTTAAAAGTAAAGCCTTTTTTTGCACTTTATCTTTTTTTCCCCCCAAAATTAGTCAAATACATCTGAAGTAGACTAGCCATATTTCATGGAGCAGGAGAAGACACTCTTTTTAGAAAGACAGGTCTGTTTTGATTCAGACAACACAGGTGGCTGCAGGAGCCACTTTTGGGGAAATCTTGATGGAACCAGCGTGCCTCAGTGGAACACTTCATCCTCAGAAGTGAGAACATAGTTCTGTGGACTCAGAATTGATTTAGGGCAAGTTGCCTAGTTTTCCAAAACATTAAAAAAAAACCCAAAACTATAAAATGAGGATAATGTTTCCTGGTGTGAGTGAATATCATTCCTGTGACCCCCTGGGTATGGTTCTCTGTGTGTTTAAAACAAGCTCCCTAATCATTTGAGGCTGGACCCACCATAGGGGAAGGTGCTTCTTGCACGAGCAGCTTTGCATTCCAGATGAGCCCCCTCCTGGATATCAAAGGGAGGCAGTTTGCAGAACCTGTGTTTTTGAAAATCTGTCCCTGCATTAGATCTAAGAGAAAAACATCTAGCTCTTCAAATCATCTCACTCTCAAACCCCATCTGAATCTTTGTTTTTCCCGATTCCGGGTCCCCCACGAGCATGCTTCCTGTGGTTGTATGCATGTTTCAATATTTAGTTCCTTCAGTCAACTCAAAAGGACTTCAAACTCACCTCCTTTCAGGAAACCTCCACCCAAACTAACCTCTTGGAAGACTAGGGGTTATCAGTATAGGGCTGCTTATTAAAAAAAAGAGAGAAGTTCCTACCTCCTCTCACACTTCAGTTTCTGCTGTGCGTTCCAGCAGCTTTTTACTTATGATCGCTTTGTCCATGTGGAGGTATTGTAGGAAAGGGGACCCCTTCCAGGGCCTGAAACTGGGCTCTTGTCTAACACTCAGAAATGAATTGTCTGAAGAGACACATCTGCTGACAAAGCAAGAGTTTTTATTGGGAAAGGGAACCTGAGTGGAGAGCAGTAGGGTAAAGGAACCCAAGAGGACAGCTCTGTCACATGGCTTGCAGTCTCGGGTGTTATGGTGATGGGATTAGTTTCCAGGTTGTCCTTAGCCAATCATTCTGACTCAGAGGCCTTCCTGGTGGTGCACGCATTGTTCAGCCAAGATGGATGCCAGGAGAAGGATTCTGGGAGGTGGTCAGACAGGTGGTGTCTCCTTTTGACCTTTCCCGAACTCTTCTGGTTGGTGGAGGCTTATTAGTTTCCTGTTACTTACCAGGACCTCCTGTCATAAAATAACTCATGCAAATGGTTACTATGGTGCCTGGCCAGGGTGGGCAGTTTTAATCAGTGTGCTTCCCCTAACAGAGGCAGCATAGTGCAGTATTTAGTGTTCCATTTTTGGAATCGGACTGCTGTCTGTCTATGCTTTCGTCCATCTGTATATCATTTCTATTAGTGTTTAGCCATTTCTTTACCTATCAATCATGTATCTGGCTTTTTATTCATTCATCTGTACCTTTGAGAATGTTTTTTATCCTTTCAGAGCCTCAGTTTCCTCATCTGTAAATGGAGTTAGTAATAATACTTCAGACATCTGTTATAAGGATTAAATGATACAGTGTATACATAGCATTTGAAATCATCTCTGTTACATAGTATTAGCCATAATGTTACATAATATTAATTAGCTTGATAGTATTAGCCTTTGATATCTGCATTATTTCCATGACCTCCTTTTCTCCTTTTTCTCTCATATTCCATTCACAGAAGCAGGGCATGATTTCTCATTTGTGACCCTCCTCAAACCCTACCTTCATTCAAATTTAAGTGTTGATAATAAAACACTTAGTTCTGTTCAACTTATTTCATCATCATGACTGATGCAACTATTTCACCACATTTTATAACTTTTTTATATTTGTGGTTTTTTTCAATCCTCCCCTTTTTTAACTACTGCAGTTGCATGGGGCCACCAATACATTTTCTGTATCCTCACAGGTGTCTGTTCTTCTTGAACGCATGTTTAGAAATATGCTTCTGAGTGCCCAGGTAATATTAGGTCACAGTCATTGAAGAGCTTGGTGGTTTTGGAGCCAGAGCAGGCAATCTGCAGCCGCCACCTAATTTTGTATGGCCTGTCACCTAAGGATGGTTTATACATTTTAACATGGTTTAAAGAAATAAAAAAGAAAACATTCATGACAGGTGAAGATTATGTAAAGCTCAAATTTCAGTGTTCATAAAGTTTTATTGGACACGGCCACGCCCATTCGTTTACAAATTGCCTGTGGCTGCTGTCATGCTACAGTGGTAAAGTTGAGTAGTTGCGACAGAGACAGAAAGCCCCCAAAAGCCTGAAATATTTACTGTCTGGCTCTTTATAGAAAATGTTTGCTGACTACTGACTTGGAATCTTGTTCTAAGTAGAATAATGGTGAGAAAAGAGAATATCCTGATGTGAGAAGTAGGGGATTGAAAGCAGGTTACTTCAGGGGGAGTTGTCTTCGAGTAGCTGTTGTCCTGCTTTTTCAGTATGTCCTATTCCTTGTCTGGCACATTTAACATATTTGATGGGGTGTGTGTGTTAAGTCAGTTTGCATAAAACTTCTGTGTCAAGTCAGCTTCCTGATTCTCTGCCTGGCGGTAAAACCAGACACTGTCATCTTTGAGTACTGAGTTTCACAGAACACAATACCTTTCCTCAATGGCCAAAGCTTTGTTTCTTTGTGAACTATGGTGGCTCTCCTTGAATTTCTTTTACTGATGTTCAAAAGCCGGCCTTTTGTCACGAATATCTTCACACGTTTTAAAACAGCAAAACTCCAGGCTTTTCAGCCGTGCAAGCAGAAGGAGCGCCTGCCATTGTCTTTCTATTGGGGTGATTGACTTGTTCTTTAAATAAAACCACAGCCTTTGTTCTCAGTTCCCCCACTAACTGCCATATTAAAATTGTTTTGTTCGTGTCTAAAATAACTTGAGTTTGTGCTAGTTATTCTGTAGTCTGGCAAACAATTAAGCACAATGTTTACAATGCAAATTGACACCTATTCTGGAAAAATTCTGCAAAAACAGAGAGAAATCTAAATAACAAAACGAGGCAGAAAGAGATCATGCAGGGTTTTTTGTTTTGTTTTGTTTTCTACATAATGTATTCCTGAAAACTTGTCCAAGAGTTATGCAATCGATTCCTGCGTTGTGCAGTGGGGGCTCCATTTGTGAGAATTTTTAAAAAATGTCACAAAAGGCCCATTGCTGATTGGGCACATTATGCCTTCCTTGGCTCATGAGAGTAGGGGCGTGAGAGGTGGCAGTGGGTACCGAGGTGAGAGCTCATGCTGGATATTAAGGAAACTGAGCCAAGCATCTCCCCTGTTGTGGCTGATGGTTGCTCTGTTGCTTAGTCGTGCCCATATCTATGTGACCCCATGTATGTGACCCCATGGGCTGTAGCCCACCAGGCTCCTCTGTCCAAGGGGTTTCCCAGGCAAGAGTACTGGAGCAGGTTGCTGTTTCTTCCTTCAGATGATCTTCCTGACTCAGGGATAGAACCTGCATCTCCTTTGTCGGCAGATGGATTATTTACCACTGAGCCACCTGGAAGCCTTGTGGTTGATAGTTAGGTGGCCCCTAATCTGGAACCTCTACAAATGGATGTGTTAGAGTCCATGAATAAAAGCAGAGATAAAAGTATCTTTTTCCCCCTCTTATTTCTCCTATTAGTAGCAGTACAGAGCCTTGTCTGTCCCTGCCCAGTATATGCATATGTGAAGCCTGATGGCTTCCCAAAGGGAGAACTGTGGTGAGGTAGGAGGGGACAGATTTGAGACCAGTAAGGGGCGCAGGCCTGTCGACTTAAAAAATATTCACAACCTAAAAGGTGAGAGTTATGTTTCATTTGGTGGGAATTTTTAGGACTTCAGGCCCAGGAGACAGAATCTCAGGTAACCCTGATAGAACTGCTTGAAGGAGGAGAGGAAAGGAGCCAGGTTATATAGAAGTTTTGTAACAAAGGGCAGGTAGTCTGAACATCAAAAGAATATTGTTAATTTAAGAAAACCAGAATGGTTGAATGGCATCACCAACTTGATGGACATGAGTTTGAGTAAGCTCCAGTGTTGTAGCCACGCGTTCCAGGAAACAAATACACTCAGAAGGACAATGCAGATAGTGGAGTGCAGTTTATTACACCGGCGGGCCCAAGGCAGGGTCTCCTCTTAGCCAAGGACCCCGACCAGGGTTTTGGAAATCTTTTATACCCCATGTTTATGTGTCTGAACCCACCACTCCAAATTCCTTGAGACTTACATAAACCAAGAAAAATACAATCCCAGTAACCCTATCATTCACATGCTATGTGCTCATGTGCTCAAATAGTCAAACAATTAGCCAATAATCAATAAACCTGAGGTTACACTCTGATTGATACAGAAAAATTTATGACCTGGCTGGAGGAAGGGGTGTCCTAGATACGATCTTCAAGGTTCCTCTGTCTGGAGGGGGTCTTATCCTTCTGTTGTTGTTTTCATAGGCACTAAACACAGAGTTCAGAGTCCATTGGAAACATGGCCAAGCATGATCAGCATGAACAAGCCTAAGATGGAGTCCAGGCCCTATGAATTCCTTCTTCACCAGAAGTTGGTGATGGACAGGGAAGCCTGGTGTGCTACAATCCAGAGGGTTGCAGAGTCGGACACAACTGAGTGACTGAACTGAACTGAGATGTCCCAAGTTAAGGAATTTAGTGCTTTTCTATGTATGCGAAGATGCAAAAGTCTGGGCTCACTGAAATCATTCCTTTCATATGCATCCCAGCTATCTGGGGCCAGTATCCTGTGTTTTTCACATCTTGAACTCACCTTAGGAAGTAGCTGCAATCTGATGGCTGTGTCATGGCAGGTATTCTCCTTCCTGAGTGCCCTTTGGCTCAGATTGGAGGGCTGGAATCGCTGATGACTGTGACATCTTTCTTTACTGCTTCGGCAGGAAATATTCAATTTCTCAGGCAGGAGACTGCACCCCTAGTGAAAAAGCCAGATTCTCAATGTCTCGCTTCTGACTTGGGTGGTCTAGCTGTTCAAGTCAGCTTGTTGCAGCTGTGGTTTTTGGAGCCTAAGGTTGGAGGGATGCTTTCTTTCCCCTAAGGTCCTACGCAGGCATTGGTAGCTCTTCAAGGACCTACGCTTTCTCTGCCACCTTTTGTCTTGGTAGCAGCAGACAGTGCCATTTTGGGATGGCTTGTAATCATTTATTATCATACAGATTTAAAAAGTTCTTGAAGCTGGATTGTAAAATTACACACTGTATACTGATGTGCAAAGAAAATGTAATTTTTTAATGTTTCATAAGCGATCTGCTCTTCCCTGGTAGCCCCCATACTGCTGGGATTCAAGTAAAACTAAAATGTGGTCTGATTCAATAATTTAGATAGCTTCTTAGGTAAAGGTCTCTTTGAGGTAAAGGTTTAGTTCCTCTGATTTCTTCATCTATTTCCGTTGTTCTTCAAGAGAGCTCCTAGGTGGCTGGTGGAGGTATCTCAACTCGTGGTGAAGGTACATCTCGCATTTATGCACGTGGGTCACTGTACTGTCTGCTGGCCCCTTCTGTGGCCATGTCCATGTTCTGAATCTGCCTGGTTTTGAACCCCTGGCTCTGGTTCTGAAATTTACATTTCTGACATCATGGTGCCTTCTCTCTCAGCTTGGCCTTCCAGCTGACTCAGCCCCTCCTAAGGCCTAACCCTGCCTGTCTCTTCTGAAGTCCATGACTCTCAGAATCACCCAGTCTCTGCTGTGAGCATCCTCTACCTAATAAATCCATCAGCTATCTTCTGGGACCTTCCACAGGGCACCCAGAAATGAACACATACTTACTTGCCTTTGACATAGAAGCTGTGTGCCAGATACTGGGCTGGGTGGTAGAGAAACAAAGATCAAGTCCCTGTTCAACCTAAGTGCTTAGATGAGAGAACCGACTTGTACAAAATGCGATTGAGGGAGTTGTTGACTGTTGGGGGAAGATGTCTTTGGGAGGATCCTGGAAAGTCTGTGGCCATGAGAAACAGTGAAGAGACGGGATGGGGGAAACACTTAGCAAAACTAGCAGAAGTGCTGAGCATTTCTCTTAAAGGCTGATTTAGACCATGGTTCCCAAGGTTAGGGTTAAAGTGATGGAAGTGACTGAAATCATGAGCTCATTTGCCACGTGAGAATGAAGGCAGTGTGTCTCCTTGGGACCAGCCCACCATGAAAGGTTAGTAAAGTGCATTGGTGCTTGCAGGGCATTTGGCTTTGTGGGTGCAGGCTTCCTCTTTTTCTTGACTCAGAGACATGAAGAGTCATTTAATCCTGTGAATGTATTATGATGGATTCAAGGAAGCTTCACAAGGATGGACATTAAAAATGTTTTTGAATATTTTATTCCATTCAACTATGCATATGTATTCGATTCAACTGAATTTTACCAAGACTAGTTTTTTTTTTTTTCATTTATAGTGATATTTTTAGTATGGACATGCAAGAATATACTCGTGTCCCCTGAAAGGTTCAGAATATTTACCCAAAATACTCCAAAGCATACTTTGGATTCATTGTCCATGTAGACCTACTTTTTTCTGCTTTTGTAAAGTGAAGCCAATATACCCTACATCAGCCAGCTTAGCACAGGAAGCTGCAGTTATCTGCTGATGTTAGTAGTGATCGTTAGTAGAGATGTCCTAAGAGGATTTGCCCCAGTGTCTTCAGCTGGGATCTCTGAGACCCCAGTCCTTCCTTGGTCTTTTAGCTTTGGTGTTTGAGCTTTAGGTTTTTCCCGTAAACTTTCACCTGAGCTGCTCTTTCAGGTCAGTGAAACATTGTAGGAAGCTCCTTGCTAAACCCCTGTCTTCAGAGAACTCTAATCAATTTCTGACCTGCCAGTGCATACCACACATAACATGATACACTTAATGCATGCCAGCAACCACAAACACACCTTCTCCACACACCACACACATGCACATACACATACCCAGTAGTAGAAGTTGGCCTGAAGGACCTTACTAATGACACACTTTGCTCTTACTGCCCTTCTTTATAACTCGATGTTTGGAAACATCTATGTTAATCAGACTAGGAAAAAAAAAAAACCTTGTTGTTGACACCTGACATGAAAATAGGAAAATCTCCCTTTTAAGTATCACTTTATGCTTTCTAGGTGGCACTAGTGGTAAAGAATTTACCTGCCAATGCAAGAGACTCAGGTTTGATCCCTGATTTGGAAGATCCCCTGGAGAAGGAAATGGCAACCCACTCCAGTATTCTTGCCTGGAAATTCCATTGACAGAGGAGCCTGGAGAGCTACAGTATGTGGGGCTGCTAAGAGTCAGATATGACTGAGTGACAATAACGTATTAGGGTATGCTTTCCAAAACGCTTTCAAATTCATTGGGCCTTTTAGTCATCTGAAAGGTATATTAGGATTCATGGGGATTCTCTGAGCTGTGGACCTTATTATTAAGCCTCATGTACCTGATTTTCACCTGGTATAAATTAAACTGGAAACATGCATTTTGCTTTGAGCAGTTTTCTCTTTGATTTGCCCCTCTAATTCATTTTATTAGAATTTACTAAAAATGAAAGAAAATATGCTCATATTGAAGATATTTTATCTGCCACTTTTTTCCCAAGAGAATAGACAAAACTGCACAACACAGTGAATCCATATATTGATGATAGCTCTGGTCAGATCACCCCAAAATAGGGAAAGAAGACTATAAGTCCTAATGGAAGAAAGGCTTTCTGGGCCTTTATTTGGAGTAGTCCATGTACATTAGTAATTCGCCAAATTTCATCACAACCTGACAACACTCAAAAGTGTCTAGTGGAACAAACACTCGATGGCAAGTGCTCAAGCTGAAATGAGACCTGGAAATGCTAAATAGCTGAGCAGGTCATGTTCAAGTGCATGTGGCAGCGACACTGAGGCTTGATGGACAGTCTTCTTTCATACCACCATTGCTGAAAGAGAAATTTCTTTCAGAAATAGCAGGAATGCGGAAACAGGAAAACTTCTGAAAATTCTTGTGCTCATCGTGACTCTAGAGTGTGGGTATTAGCTGTTTGAGAAAAGCTGCATAGGTTGAAAAGCAGAAGGCCATTGAAATATTTCAAGTAGTTAGTGTCTTTACACTGCTATTCCAGTAATTCCAGGGTTATACTTGAGTAGATGAATGAGTCTCAGTCATGGCAGATCACAACTTGTTAGCCAGAAAGGCAGTCATCATGTTGTTCTGATGAAGCTCAATAAAGAGTTGAAATTGAGTAGGAGGAGTAGTTCAGATTTGTGGGGAGATGTATCAAACAGGTTGGGTTAGATCACACAACCCATCCAAAGATAACACAAGTTTGGTTCTAACTCATGCTTACTCAGTATCTTAATTCAGGCTGCTATAGCAACAGAAAAACAAAGGCTGGTTGGCTTAAAACATAGGGATTTATTTCCTCCCAGTTCTAGAGGTTGGAAGTACATGGTCACGTTTTGATGAGCGTCTTCTTTCCGGTTCATATATAGCTGTCTTCTTGCTGTATCCTCCTCATATGACAGAATGAGATTATTTTTCTTGTTTCTCTCCTTATGAGGGCACTAATCCCATTCATGAGGGCTCCAACCTCATGACCCAGTTACCTCCCCAAGGCTTCTCCAAATACCATCACATTGGAGATAAGAGCTTCAGCATTTGAATGAGGGGACAAAAATATTCATTCCATAGTGCTCACAGTCCACCACACATGGCAGTGAGCTTCTGTTTATTGTTGCCACTGCTAGACCTGATTTGTCAGAAGATCCATCTTTTTTTTTTTTAATTGGAGTATAGTTGATTTGGTTGAATATATGTAGTTGATATAGTTGATCTTTAGTTAAAGTATAGTTGATCAACCCCGAATCTTCATTGGGGACCGATGCTGATGCTCCAGTACTTTGGCCACCTGATGTGAAGAACTGACTCACTGGAAAAAAACCGTGATACTGGGAAAGATTGAAGGCAAAAGAAGAGGGTGGCAGAGGATGAGATGGTTAGATGGCATCACGGACTCAATGGACATGAACTTAAGCAAACTCTGGTAGGTAGTGAAGGACAGGGAAGCCTGGCATGCTACAGTCCATGGGGTCCCAAAGAGTCGGTGGGACTTAGTTACTGAACAATAGCAACAACAAATAGCTGATTTACATTGTTGTGTTTTTTTCTGGTGTACAAAAAATTAATTTAGTGTGTTGTTATATATATATATGGGACTAGTTTGCTAGTCCCAAACTCCTAATTTATCCTCACATATCCCCTTTCCCCTTTGGTAACCATAAGTTTGTTTTGTTTCCTGTGAGTCTGTTTTCTGTTTATAAATAAGTTCATTTGTATCATATTTTTGATTCTGCATATAAGTGATATCATATGGTATTTCTTTGTTTGACCTACTTCACTTAGTATGATAATCTCCAGGTCCAACCATGTTGCTGCAAATGGCATTATTTCACTCTTTTTAATGACTGAGTAATATTCCATTGTATATATGTACCATATCTTCTTTATCCATTCCTCTGCTGATGGACATTTAGGTTGCTTCCTTGTCTTGGCTATTGTGAATAGTGCTGAACAGCTCCATCTTGACATGGGCTTCAGGAATCCCAGAGGCAGAAAAGAGAGTGACTGTTTTGTTTTGAATTAGGAATGCTTAAAATTTCTTCTTCAATGTGACCAGTCAAGGATGGTTACCTTTCATTGGTTAAAGCAAGTTGCATGGCCACCCTGGTGATCAAGTAGATGTGGAAATGTGATCCTGCTACACTGTCTAAAATGTGTACTGAATGTTTGTCTGTAGCTCCAGTGATACCACAGTTTACATTGTTGTGTTGTTTTCTGGTGTACAGAAAAGTAATTTAGTTATACACACACACACACACACACACATATATATATATTTGAGACTTAAGGATTGTTTGTTATTTATTTGTGTTAAGAAGTTATTCTTCTCTTCTCATACCAGTATCTATTCCATTTGAAGTATCTTTCCCCCTCCCCCAAAAGTGAACAAGTTAGTAACTTATTTTTGTATGTAAGAACCTCACTTTAAATTGATTAAGCCTACAAATGTTCATTTTTTCTGATGTAGTTATTATATTAAATGCTCTGCTGTAATTGCTTGCTGTCTCATGGGGTGACAAACATTACAGATGACCCTTGCAAGAAAGAAGACTCTTCCTTTGCAGATGGCTTCAATGTACAATGAGATTAATGGTGAAGTGCTTCTCAGTCTGCTTGGGACACTCAAGACAGTCTACTTATATTGAGAGAAAGTGCCTTAAGCTATACTTTATATCTCTTCCCTCTCATTCTGGACTGAAATTGTTAACATCTTTGAATGAAAGCTTTCATGTCCTTGAAATAAACAGTATTCCAATTTCCTGCATCATCTTCTCTATGCAAAGTATGTGCAGTTCTTTTCATTTCCTTGAATCAGTTTTCTTTTCCCTTGTGTCCTTTTTGAATTCTACCTTGCTCCCAACCCAGATTTAGGGAAAGTGATGAAAACAACAGAAATAAGGCACATTTGGTCAAAGACCAGGCTTACTGGAAAACACCTTTGTTTACTTCAAGGGGAAAAATTGGAAACTAAACATAGTCTCCTTGACTCCTTGGGGCAATCAGCTCTCATGCAGTTTAGAACTGAGGTTACCCTGATTCTTTCAGTTTCGGTTCTAGATTCCTCAGGCAAACCAGACGGAGGAAACTTTAGCTCATCTTACTTCCCCATCTCACTGGTATCATCTCTGGTGTACTTTGTCTTATGGCTCCTCCAGTACTTCAGAAGATGCTTAAGATCTTTCTTTCTTTTTACTTCTTTCTTTACTTCCTTCCTTTCCTTGCTTCTCTCCCTGAATCCTTCTATCCCTCCCTCCATTCCCTTTTTTGTTTTTGTAATAAGGAATAGCACCATTTTGCAACCAGAACACCTTTCTTGATAATTTCTCAGGGCAATCCTCATACACTGTTATATGTCTTTGTGTTTTTGCCTATTCTGAAAATTGTCTGCAAAATCTAACATAGGTCAAATTTGTTGCTGTTGTTCAGTTGCTAAATCATGTCTGGCTCTTTGTGACCCCATGGACTGCAGCACACCACGCTTTCCTGTCCTTTACTATCTCCCATATTTTGCTCAAACTCATGTCCACTGAGTCAGTGATGCCTTCCAACCATCTCATCCTCTGTCACCTCCTTCTCCTGCACTCAGTCTTTCCCAGCATCAGGGTCTTTTCAAATGAGTCAGCTCTTTGCATCAGGTGAGCAAATTATTGAAGCTTCAACTTCAGCATCAGTCCCTCCAATGAATATTCAGGGTTGATTTCCTTTAGGATTGACTGATTGATCTGCTTGCTGTCCAAAGGACTCTCAAGAGTCTTCTCCAGTACCACAGTTCAACGGCATCAGTTCTTTGGTGCTCAGCCTTCTTTATGGTCCAACTTTCACATCCATACAAGACCACTGGAAAAACCATAGCTTTGACTAGACAGACCTTTGTCAGCAAAGTGATATCTCTGCTTTTTAATATACTGTCTAGGTTGGTCATAACTTTTCTTCTAAGGAACAAGCATCTTCTAATTTCATGGCTGCAATCATTATCTGCAGTGATTTTTGAGCCTAGGAAAATGAAGTCTGTCACTACTTCCGTTTGTTCCCCAGATACTTGCCATGAAGTGATAGGACTGGGTGCCATGATCTTATTTTTGAATGTTGAGTTTTAAGCTGATTTTTTTACTCTCCTCCTTCAACTTCATCAAGAGGCTCTTTAGTTCCTCTTTGCTTTCTGCTGTTCATGTGGTATCATCTGCATATCTGAGGTTGTTGACATTTCTCCTGGCAATCCTAATTCCAGCTTGTGCTTCATCCAGCCCGGTATTTCACATGATATACTCTGCACATAAGTTAAATAAGAAGGGTGACAACATACAGTCTTGACATACTCCTTTCCCAATTTTAAACCAATCCATTATTCCATGTCCAGTCCTAACTGTTGCTTCTTGACCTGAATACAGGTTTCTAAGGAGACAGGTAACGTGCTCATTGTTAAATGTAGTATTAATACCAGAGCCTATTGGGGGAAACTTTTCTTCCCCACTCCTCATGTTTCCTTCCATGAGAAGAGGTTTCTGCTAATGTGAACTCCTGGCTTCACTCTGAGTCAGTAGACAGGTATTTAGCTGATTGTTACATTTGGGAAGAAAAAGCAAGGCATTTACTCAGCTCTATGCTTTTTCCTCTTGGGATGCACCTTCCCTCCAAGAGCACTTGATATGCTACCATTCTGTGGGGCTGTGATGTCCACCTAATTGTGGGATTTACTTGGCTATATGTCCTCCAATTTAGCCTTTTTCATTAGTAAAGTTGAGTCGGGACATTCGTCTGTTATTCTACTATTTATCTTTTTGTTTGGGAGTGAGGTGAGAAAGAGGGGTGTTATTTATTGAACCCCATCACACCAAGGGATTAACAAAAGCATTTCATGACTAAAGACCAGGCAGATAGTGCCTTAGGCAGTGAGTGGACCCATCCAGCCATTCCAGAATCAACCCTGTTTCCTTTATTTTCTAGAGGCCAGTTTTTCCAGAAAGCTGCTTTTTGTGACTCAGACTCATTATTGATCTTTCCTTCCTCCTACTTTCCAGAGTATCAGTTGACTATATGGAACATTTTGGCATAATTTAAAAAATTCTCTGAGGTTCATTTCTTCATTTTAGAGTGTTATAGCTTCCTCGCAGTTTATTTTTGGGGTAGGGCAATTGAGATTATATGTACATAATATATATTATATGTATATGTATGTATACACACACATACAAACATCACCAAACACATACACTAAGCTACCTGATACTTGATAGGTGTTCAATACATAGATATTGTTCTTATTGTCTTTGTATTTTTGCATAATTTTATTTCTCAAATGATTAAGATCCTGTGCTCCTCGAGCACTATGCCTTATATTTCTTTTCCTAGCTTGCAAGGATTTGGTAACTAATTCTAAATAAATTATTGAAAGCATTTCTTGAAGCCAACATAAAACTGATCTAAGCCTATTTTTGAGAACTACTAAAAATCTAGTTTGGGCAGGAATTACTTTTGTTCCATTATACTTTCTATGTGTAAGTCTGCATTTAGACATTGACTTAGATGGTAGTAAAATAATAAATGTATGTGTCAGACAGCCTGCCTTCTCATTTTGAAACTCTCCCCAAATATCTAACACTTATCATCAGACACTGTAACAGAGAGAATTTGTGAGGAAAAAACATGTTTAGCAATATTCCTCAAAGGAACAATAGATGTATGTATGTACATATATTTAATGTATAATACCAGCATGCACACATCAGCATGTGGACACATGGTGAAAAAAGAAAAAGGTTAAAACTTAAAAAGGACATTGCTTAAAATAATTCCATTAGACATTAGATATCAAAATATGCTTATTGAATATATTGTGTCTTTTGTTTATGTATGCCTGTCACCCTAGTCTTAAAGAATGGGCTACTGTGGGCTCTTTATCCCATTTCTTAGGCTCTCAGGTTAGCGTTTTTTATGAAGTGAGCATCAAGGCTTATGTCCAAATAGCCCCAAGTAAACTTGACTCTTTAAGGACTGGGGAGTAACATGGACATCTAGCAGAGATCCAGAGGATTGGTGCCATCTGAGACAAAAACAAATGGCCTCCAGAATGCTATATCACGAAACTGCCATCAGGGAGGGTCAGTGCTAGGCAGATGGAGAAAATGCATGTCCAACCGCTTGTCCCTGTCCCTGAAGGAAGGTGTACAATAAGCAAACTTTCTCCCTCCCTCCCTCCCTCTTCCCAATCCATTTCCCCTTTGCCACCTCCTCTTTCTTCATTTTCCCTCCCCTGCAGGTTCAAGGAGCAGCGAGTTGAAAATAATCATTTTTGGTGGGAGAGTTTTACAATAGAAAGTTGTGGGATTGCTAATTATTTTATAATTAGGTACTAGATTAGCCATCTGTATGAAGGAGAGAAAGTCAAGGAAGGAATTTGCAAGAAGTTGTAGCATGTAGATACATTGCTAGGAAAGCAATTCCCGTTACTGTTAATAGCCATCATGTAGATGAATCTCCGAGCGTTGCACACACTCATCTGCCGAAGCCTCACTCTTCCAGCTGTCATTTCGCCCATTCCCATCTGTTTCTTATGCTCTAATAAACGATAGCACTAATTTATTTAGCACCTCTCATCAGAGCCCCCAGGGCTGCTCCAACCCTGCAGGGATTCTCTGCCAATATGTGATGACCTCAGAGTGGACACATGGCCTGCTGCTTCTGGACGTCAGTACCAGACTCTGAAATAGGACTTTGCCTTCAGGGATGCTCACCATCAATGGTGTGATTTTTCCACTGCCCTTTTCAAATCCCTTTAGCCTTGGGAAGGAAAATTTGGCCTATTTCTCCAGGGCTGTGAATACCCTGGGAGTTGCTTGCCAGTAGAGGGTCTAGAATGTTTGTAGATATTTATGGTTGCCTTTGAAAATGTTTATTGGCCTTTTATTGGGTCTTCTGGAGGTGACTGAAGAAAAGAGAAATAGCTAACATTCGCATTCTTGAGGGTAATGTCAGTCTTTGAGCTTGTTACTGGCCTGCCCAATGCCTGGATCTGTTTCTCCAGTGCATGGAGACGGTGGACCTGAGAGCAGGGACTGCAGCTGGCTGTCTTGCCCATGACTGATTTCTTACAGACTTTGAGCCTTGCAGGCTGTAGTTCACTTGCATATTGAATAATTAGGGGTTGGTGGGGAGAGAGAGTATTTTTTATAATATTTAAAAGTAACTTGGAATATAGAATTTGGAATGCAGTGAGACAGTCTATTCAAAAAGTTAGAAATATTCATTTATTTCTCATAAACTGATGCTTTGAATTAAGTTTTGAGCCCAGTGCAACTTATCAATGTTGTCAATTTATGGAAGTTAAAAGAAGCAAATTCTTGTAGTGTTAAAAACTGAGTCATGGAATGTTGGAGATTTTTTTTAAAATATAAATTTATTTATTTTAATTGGAGGTTAATTACTTTACAATATTGTATTGGTTTTGCTCAGCCATTAAAAAGAATACATTTGAATCAGTTCTAATGAGGTGGATGAAATTTGGAGATTTTTTAAAAGCAGGAAATGGGAACAAAATATAAGGGTTCATGTGGGAGGAATTGTAGAGGTTGAGGGAGTGAGATTTAACTTCCTGGATACTCACAGTTTTCTAGGTTGCTGCCTTTCCTTTCCTCTTCCGACAGTTTTGAGGTTAATTTGAGAGGAAATACCTTTCTGAAACTGTTCTAGAGACAAGAAAAGAGAATTTGCTTAGTTCAGAATTTAGCTGTGTTTCTCAAATAATACTTTGAGCAACTCTGGCCTGATAACACATTGCTGGAAAAGATGGAGTCTGAGATGAAATAAACTTAGACACACAGCATAAATTTTTCTTTCTCCTGGAGATTTACAAAGCACATGGTAAACTGAAGGCTCTGATAAGTTCTGCAATGAGTAAGCTGGTTCAATTTTGTTTACCTAGCAATTTTCAGACTTATTTGAGCACAATGCTTTTATTTGTTTCTTTTTTGGATCATGTCTATGTGTGATTCTTTTCAGGGAACAAACTTTGAGAGATGCCAATGTGCAATCAATTTTCCTGGAATATAGCTTTTTTTTTTTTTTTTTTTGAAGCAAAATGCGCCTAAGTGCATGAATCTTGTTTTATGTGATTTCTGAGGTGTCCTTAAACATGTGTGCAATGTGCTTTTTTTTCCCTCTTGTGGTTCTTTTAGTCAATCAGAGCACCCACAAAAGGGCATGCCAAGTTTCCTTCTTCCAGGTGCCAGAAGCAATAGGTACTAACACTTGCTCTCATCCTTTGATTCCAAATCCTCCTCATCCTTTCAGTCAAGAGCTCAGCAAGTTTTATGTGTAAAGAGCCAGAGAGTAAATATTTTCAGTGTGGGGGGCCCGGTGGTTTTTGTAGCAGCTGCCAATTCTGCCGTCATACCGATAAAGCAGCCTTTAACACTATAAATGAAGGGGTCTGGTTGTGTTCCATAATCACTTTACTTATCGAGACAGGCAGTGGCAGAATTTAGCCAGCCCTCACTCTAGACTCTGTTGAGGGGTGAACCCCTTCTGGAGCCTTTCTTGAGGTTCTAGCTATTGTTTCTGCCTTAGTCTCAATCTTTATCTGGCTGTGGTATCTGTTGCCTAATCAGTTACGTTATCCTGAGGGATGGAGGGACACAGGGATGGCCTTGTGCCCCCGTCTCATCATTCTTGTCATGCTTTCCCTCCTTCTCCACTGTAGCCTCTCTCTTCATCCCTTGGTTCCTCACACACTCTGCACTCCCTTTCTTTGAGCATACTGTTCCCACTGCCTGTAGCGTTCCTCCCCGTTTCTCCCTTCCTGATTTGCTGTTACTTTGGCATAAGGTCTTAGCCACACAAGCTTTTCTTGATCTCATGGACTTGGTGAAACTCCCCCATTATAAGAACTGAAACCTTCATGCACCTGATAGATCTTTGCTGAAATGCCATTTCCTATTTTTATGATTAGGTATTTAAGTGTCTGTCTTTCTCACCAGCCTCTAATGACCATCAGTGGGGAAATCAGGCTTGGTTTTGCTCACTGTGTACAACCCTAGCATGTAGCCCAGTACTGACATATAGTAAATGCTCAAGAAAAATGTACTGGAAAAGAAAATGAGTGCATGAGCAAATCAGTGCTTGAATGATTCGACTCATTCAGTCACTTATGGTAGGTTCAGTGTTTTGTCTAAGAGCTTGCACATATATGCTTAATAAATATTTTAAGGAATAAAAATTAATGGCTACTATTACTCTCAGTATCTGAAAGTAACATGGACTTCAAACTGTGACTCCCTCTGGCATTAGTTAGAAATTTATAGGTTATGCCACATGCCACACTGTGGTACTTTCATCCAAATATTTGATTTCTTTTAAAATTGAGCTCAGCATCAACTGCCAGGCACAAACTTTACAATAAATGACAGTGATTTCTTCCTGCTTGGGGAACCTTCAGTATCTATGCTGAGCAGAACTCAACTGGACATTAGCACCAAGAATAAAGCATGATAGCATCCTTTAGTATTTCTTTTAATTAAAAAAAAAAAAGGATAGTAAAGGGTGCCTTTTCAATGACAGCTGACCTGAGAAAAGCCACCAAGTGGAAAATTTCGAGTTAAGATGCAATTGTGTTATTAATTGTATTATAGGTCTTTTACAAAAGTCATAACATGGTGAATTTGGGATGAATAGGTGTTTTTCCTTTGAAACTCAGGAAGGTTAGCTGGCAGAAACCTAATGTGACTGAACTATAGTGTGTTTCCTGGACCTCTGGAGAAGAAAGCCTTCAGCCTGGGGTGGTGCAGTGAATGGAGATCAGAGCCCCATTTCTGGGCTCTCATTCCCAGCCCCTCCCCTGATGTGTGAGAGCTTCAAAGGAAAGAGAAAACAGACGCTTGAGGGGCACAGACAGGAAAGAGAAATCTCACCTAGGTTGGCATTGGATCCTGTTAGAAAATTTTGGTTACACATTGTTGTGCTGGTCAGTGGCAGTGCCAGCAGAGATGGTCTTTTTTGTGGCTAAAGATTTCATGAAGGGCCAGGTGTGGCACTCCCTTAGGAGACAGCACCTTAGCTGTGCTCAAAGGCACGCATAGAGAGCAGACTCCTTTGGAATGGGCCTCCAAGCATCAGGAATTCCTCGTGGGGTCTTTGGGCTGCATCCGCTCTAACGTGTGTGACCTGGGATGTATGGGCATCTCAGAAGTGTGTGAGTGCTGCACTTGGAAAGGTCAGCCCACGTACATGCATTTCACACTACAGTATTTTTGACTTCCCACTGAGCCCAGCACTCTAACAAATATCTTCCCAAATATGTTGGCTGTGGATAGTAAAAGGGATGTATGTGCCCAACATGGCTCTAAATTTCCAGGTGTTAGTTTAGATAGAGGCTAAATGAAAACATTGTAATCTTGCCTTCTCATCTCTTAGACCTCACATACCAGATATAGGTCCTGGGCAACCTGTCACTTTCAAGAGCCCCTACATTGCCAGCACTATGCCAGGCACTTTAATACGCTATCTCAAATTGTCATAATTCTGATCAGTGGAGGAGTTCCTATCTTACAGCTGAGGACTCTGAAACTCAGGAGATTTGTGATTTACCGGTGGCCATCTAACAGGTTAATAGGCACAGCTAAATTACAGAGACATTGGGAAGTATAAGGATTGATTTCTTGAAAGATTTTTGGGAATTTCTGATCATCAGTGCTCCTGATCCATGCACCTGCTGAGTGTGCTGCTGGCCACACCTCAAAACAGATGAGACCCTGATGCCAGCCCCAGCGGGGAGAACAGTGACTGACTATATTACGCTGGGAATCTGTGATCACAGGATGGAGTTATCTGATGGAATTCCTTGGGTAACATTTGACAGCAACCTTCTGTTCCAATCTCACCTAGCTATTGTTGGCACTGGGAGAATATTTTCCTAGGCCACATAGTTAAGAGGGAGTCCCACTTATGCCATGCCATTGGTAATTCACTGCAGAGTAACGGCTGCTTGCGTGGCATACTACAGAACTGGTTTTATCACCAGATACAAGGAGATGCATGAGGTACTTGAAGAGTTACTTGGGCATGGAGATCAAGTTCATTGCATAGATTCCCAGAACTAATCTACTAGCTTATGGTTATTTCAGAGACTACCCCTGCATAATTCATATGCATTAATCACTGTCAGGAGTTCAAGTCAGGTCTTCTTAGTCATCATGCATGTTTCTGTCATTGTTTGTGAAACTCTGCAGCTTCCTAAACTTCTCTGCATAGTCGATGTCCATCTCATTACTGGTCAAACTGGAGCAAGTAAAGTTTGAAAACAGATTTGGAATGCAGTTTCAGAGGCATAAGCCCTCTCCACTACAGTGTGCATTTTTACCTCCCTTTCCTTGAATACATTTGGTGTTTGTTGTCCTTCATTGCACTAGCAGGGACCCAGAAAGAGTCTCAGAACTTGTAGTTGAATTGTACGTGGGTGTCTGATTCTTTAATGCTTTGTACTAAGTTTGGCAGTTGCCATCTGTCTGAAACCCCTACTGAACCTTTCCTGAAAGAGCTGGGATTCTGAGTCTTGTAAGAGCTCTGGCTGGTATCATATAATGATGCTGAGTTGTTGAGAAGACCTCTTATACATGTAATTTGTACCTAAAATTGCTTAGCATGGAATCCATCCATCTCCATGGTATTGGAGTGGGGACTGAATTAATGTCAGCTACCCTGATGAATATCACCTTGCCATGAACTTCCTTATAAGCCATTTTCCTTTTTCTCTCTTTCAGCTAGAGGTGTTAATTGGCTGCATTGCCTCTAAATAAATATTTGCTTTTTTCCCCTCTTCAGTAGGATCTCAGTTTTTCCATAAACAGTTGCAAATGATAGAATAAATCAATATTTGTTAATGTTATGATGCAGCAGCATCCGTCAATCCACAAAGAATGATTTATAGACTACAGCATTTCAAGCCTGACCCGTTCAGGTCTCAGAAAGCACTTAAAAAATAAATTTACCCTGGCCTCTCTCACCCCATTTCAAAAAGGGTGACAAAGATGAAGTAATTTATAAGTCACACTTTTATTAATGCTTTTAACTTTCATACACTTGGCTTTGTTGGCCTTCGAGTGGCATTAGTGCAGGGCCTGGTTGAATGGTAACCTTCGGCACTCTGAGGGGGGTTCGGTACAAATGATCAACTCATAAATAGGTGCTGGGCTCCACATTATCCTGCCATAAATTCACCAGACCTTTCAAGTACATCAAGTAAGAGTGAGCTGAACTAGGCGTTTCACTCTGAGTTTACAGACTAATGCAGTACTAATGAGTATCTGGGCAAAGGGTTCCCAGAACGATGTCCAGGACTTTGCAATGGAAGATGCTGCTTGTCACCAGGGAGCGGAGGGCCTTGTAACATAGGAGTCACAGGGAGCCAGCCTGTCTGTTTTCACGGGAACCAAATGAATGTTCCCAAGCTGTAGGAACTCCTCCTTTGTAGCCAGAACAGAAAAATGAGGAATCGACTTGAACTTCACAACCTGCCTGTCAAAACTAAGATTTTAAGACTTACTGTTAGGGGGTCTGTAACCTGAAAAGGAAAATAGGTAGAGAAACTCCCCCAAAAGATGATAATAGTCACCTCTTTGCTTGAGGTCTTTAAAAGAGGGTCTGTTGTGGTTTGTAGGATTAGTGATGACAGGGTATTGACCTGTCAGAGAAACTTTGAGAAGCAGCAAATGCTGCTTTTCTCCTTCCCTGCAATATGATGAGTGAGTCAGTGTATTACATTGATTAGCAGAAGGGGGAAAAAAGAAAATAAAAATCACTGAAATCATTGACCCTGTACTTAAGAATTGCTTTGGGCTTGATTCATAGCATGAAACTTTCAGATATGCTTTTTGCTGTCACTGCAAGAGATAGTGTGCACCAATGTGTGTGCCCTCGTGCAAGCTGGTAGCTGAGCGGTTGCCTTGGGTGGAAGCCCTGGAGCAGCCTTGATCATGCCTGCCTCCTTCCCCATCCCCAAACCCAACAGTCACTAGGTCATTTTCCTGCTGTCACCCTTACTCATGCCTTCAAGCCCGTGCCACAGCTTCTGCATTGCTTAGGCCTTAAATGTCTTCTGCCTGGCATCTCAATCCATATCTGACTGGTTTTCTCTTAAATCTTCACTTTCATTTTGTCAACTCTCTGCTCAGAAAGCTTAGTAATGACTGACTGTGTACAGAATCAGGTGCAGTCTTTTTTGTCTGGATGTCCATGGTTATCTGGCATGTGCCTCTTAGCCCTTGGCATCTTCTATGCTCTGCAGTGCCCAGTCTCACCTCCACTCACTCGCCTCACCTCGCCCACCTCATCAGCCTCCCTGTTGTGAGAGTCCTCTGCCTATTCAGTTTCTACTCATCCCTCAAGACTCAGCTGTTTTTTAAAAAATCCATTGTGACACCTTTTTTAAACCATCAGAGGTCAGCAAACTTTTTTCAGTACAAGGCAAGATAGCAAATATTTTCAACTTTGTGGGCTGTACATTCTCTTTGCAACTTCTCAACTCAGCCACTATATGATGAAAGCAGCTGAGGACAGTACATAAATGAGTGGCTGTGTATCAGGAAACTTTATTTACAAAAAGAGGGGATGGGATAGACTTTGCCTGTGGGTCTAGAGCACAGCCACTGACTCCTGACTTAGATACATGGTGAAACCACTTTCCAATGAGCTCACACGACACATTTAAACCTTTCTCATATACTTCCTTTTGATGTGAAGATCATGTTAGATTATTTATATTTCATGACTCTATCATCTCCATAATTAGATTTTAAATATCTTTTTTACAAGTATCAACTTGACAGTTTAACATAGAATAACAGAGCTAAAGGAGATCTAGTCCCACCATTTCATGTCTATGTCTATGTCTCTCTCTATACCTCCTTCTATACCTAGGTCATCTATAACTATTTCTTCTTTTTCTCTGTTTGTCTTTGTGGGCTGACTGATTTTGTAGATCGAGATTCTGTGTCTCTCCTATCAAACACATCCTTTAGCATTTTATTCTATATGTGAAGACATAGGTATTGAGCCCCTTACAGGCTAGGGTCACACATTTTAGTTACTTGAAAAGTAGTAGCTTTCCCTAAGTCTCCAAACACTTGAAAATATGATGACAGTTGTTTTCTTTGGGGATTAAAAGATGGATAAACAGTAGATTAGAGTTGGGTCCTTGTAAAGTTCTTCCAGATAATTTCTGCACAACTGACACAATGTGGGATGTTCTGTTTAGAGACAGAACTAGTTGAAACATTTCCTATGTACCTTGGATATTTGAGGACTACTTTTAAGGATTTCCTAGAAGCCACTTCCTGCATGGGGTTTCTGTCGCTAAATTTAGGTTTGCATTAAGGTTGGGTTTGGCTCCAGAAGTCAGCAATCCTGGTGAAAAGCATTTTGGTATGCCTAGATCAGAGGGATCACTTACTCTGCTTGGAAGTGGGAGCTTCGGATAGACATATTCTGGTGGCATGTTTTACCACAGAGAAAAGGAAGTCAGACTTGATGGGATATTACAGATAATAATAGATTACGTTATGGTCGCTGTTGTCTTCATTGTTCTGGCATCTGTTGAGTGCTTACTATAGGCCAGGCATTGGGCTGCATTCATTCTCATGTTAGGTACTCTTTGGCATTTCCCCATTATATTAGAGAAATAAAATTGATGTCTATCACCCTACCTTTAAGTATGATGATTTTTTAATGGAGATTTTGGAATCAGCTGAATTGATTACAACATAATACACAGGAACATATACATGGGATGTGATTGACACTTTCTAGTGGTTGTGAACTATATAAAGTCAAAACACCTTCCATAAAAAGAAGTGTTAAGTTTCTTTTGAAAAATACACCCATCATACATTTTTAAATATTTAAAAAATTGTTTAGAAAGCTATCTTTGCAAGAGTCTACATGGTGAGCAACTTTTTTTATTTAATCATGAAGACCCAAGATTACTTCATCCAAAGTATTTGAGCAAGCTAGATGTATAGTTTGTTTTTGGTTTCAATTTTGTAAAATAATTACTGTGTGGTATTGGTTTTGTAGACTTATAGACAGAGATCTGTCTGGCTACTGTTGTTTCTGTATCTGCCAGTTGACAGTGGTAGGGATAAGAAGTAACTCCTCATCATCACTTCATCTGATTTCATTTTGAATATAGAAGCCAATTGAAAAAATCGAGGCTACAGATCCCATTAGCTTTGCCATCATCCTGCCCCTCTGCAGTTAAATATATATTTATATTTATATATATTACTTACAAGGAAAACTGGCTGGGTCAAAAGACTCCTACTTGATGATTAGAGAAGGCAAAATCACTTACAACTTAAACGTGATAACTGATAATAGAAGATTGAAAGAAATGAATTGCTGCAATGAGTTAAATTAAATTCAGCACAACTAATAGTAGATTAAGCAAATATTACAAATTAAAACCAAAGCTCCAGACAAACAAGGGAACAAATCTTGCCTGGAGCTGAGCTGACAAGGGAACCAGCTGATAGCCTTGATGTCTTTGCTCTGGAAGGGAGTCCCCGACTGTGGGAGACCAATGGGCATGGGGTACAGGAAAAGGAAGGAAGTTGTGCAGAGAACCGCATGCATGGCTAATGAGGGAGACTTCCGGTTCAGCACAGGAGCCATGGATACCTACATAACCATTACACAGTGGGCTTGTGAGGAGAGTCTGTCTCAAAGAGCTTGAGGTTGTTAAAAGTACTGAAATGAGTGTGAGGAAACGGCTCTAGGTTCTAACAAGGGAAGACAGGTGTTATGCTCACTGCTTTTTGAACTGCGTGATTTGCCTTTTTTTCCTTAAATAAAAAAAAAATTGAAATGTAACACATATGTAGAAAGTACACAAATAAGCGTGAAACTCAAAAGACTTTCACCTGTACAACCAACTTCCAGTTCAAGAAAGAGAGCATTACCCCGGTAGAGGGAGTCCCTGCTAGCCCCATGACACGGACGCCTTGCTGATGGGCCATTGCTGTCTATCCAGTTGAGAATCCTGGCTCAGTTACCAGTGAATCTTGTTTCCCACTCAAATATTAGCCTAAAATGACAAAGATAGGGATAGGATAGAGACAGAGGGGTGTGTGTGTATGTGTGTGTGTCTCTCTCTGTGTAAAACCAACCATAAAATAGAAACAACAGAAAGGAGAGAGAGAGATTGGTTATCTCTGAGGGAAGCTGTTACAAATTCCTAGCTTGGAATTCAGATATTTGTAGAGCCAGAAGGAAAGACTCAATCTCCTGGTGTCTGTTTAAAGTAGATTCATTGGAGGCCCAAAGCTGAGCATTCACAGTCAGACTAATACCTACCACTTAGTGCAGATCATGCATTATAGACATTAACTAATTATTTCACGTGGCACCCTACCAAGAAGTAGGTAGGTACTATCATGCCTGCATTATAAATGGAGTTAACAGGCATAAAGAGATAAAGGTTGCTCCTCTTTTGGAAGTTTACCCAATGAGTTTCTGCCTTTCCTGCCACCCTTGCACTCAGTGGATCTTCAGGCTAATTGGTAGTCATCATATGTCCATATGTATATTGAATTATTTATTCATCAAACACCTATTGAGCTGTTTTATGGTATTGTAGTAGGCTGCATGGAGGATTTGAAAATGAACAGGCATAGTCTATACTATCAAAAAAGGAATAATTCTTATAGGTGTTAAATCTTAAATCCTGTCAGAGGGCAGGTGGATAAGACAGTGGGGAGCCAGGAGGACTATGGCAAAGTGGAGGTGTCTACTCCACCTATTTATTATAACATGGTAATTGCCCCCCAAAAATGCATCAGTCATTAGGATTCTTCATGGGAAGCCAGCTTGAGGAGGAAGAACATTATTTGCTATAGTGCAGTGTGGCAAATACTCTAATAGAAGTATAAACAGTTTCATGAGAAGAGGGAGAGGACAGTTCATTATGTCAGGAGGACACAGGTAGGGTGTCAGGAATAGATATGCAGGCACCCAAGGGGAACTGAGAGGGCTTTAAAGAGATTTACAACCATAAGGTCTTAAAGTTTGAAGGCGAGTAGAGGCCCAGCTTGGGCTTCCCTGTTGGTCCAGACAGTAAAGAATCTACCCGCAATGCGGGGAGACCTAGTTTCAAACCCTGGGTTGCGGTGATCACTTGGAGGACGGCACAGCAACCCACTCCAGTATTTTCGCTTGGAGAATCCCATGGACAGAGGAACCTGGTGGGCTACAGTTCATGGGGTTGCAAAGAGTCGGACACAACTGAGCAACTAAGCACAGCACACAGCCTATGCTTGGATGCCTCTACTGATGGGAAATTTAGCTCATCCCTTTGGAAGTTTCTCCACTGCCTTGGTGATGAAGACTACCATAGGCTTGCAATCAACCTGTCTAGGTTAGAATTCCAGACTCAACCACTCATTAGTCATATGACCTTGGGGGATTTATTTAACCTCTTTGTGCCTCAGCTTTCTCTTCTGTTAACAATAATTGAATTGTTGTAAGGGTGGAATGCAGATAAAAACCTAAGCATAGTCTTGACACATAGGAACACTTAGCTAGAATTATTCCAAGACAGCCAGCATCAAGGGAGACTTGGGACTTGGGCTCCCCATATGGGAGTAAAGCCCTGAACTCCCCAAAGAGGCATTGAATGAAGAGTCTTTATGAAATGGTTAGTCTCCTGCCTGTAAGAAAGGGAAGGGGCTGAAGATCACCTTTGATGTTTTAATGGGAATTAGCCACACTATGACTTTCTTGTGCCTTAAGAAATTCCAGCTACACATGACACTTTCAGCTGACACAGAAGAGAGAAGTATGAGCTTTGCATGAGGTATACTCAGATGTCTCAAACTGAGGAATCCATTTCAGGAGAAAAGCAAGAGCTAGATGCAGTCTCTTAAGAGAACTAAGCCAGTAGCACATTTCGGTTTGATTTTCATCATGTTGAAGGGACAATGGTATTAATTAAATGTCTGTCATTGGAGGTGGGAGTTTTAGTATTTTCACACTCTAAAGGGGATATAAGAGATGATGTCCTGAGCTTTCTACTACATTTTTTTTTCTCATTTGGTATATTTGTATTTGCAAAGTTTTTGAGTGTAGCAGATGGTGACTGCAGCCATGAAATTAAAAGACGCTTACTCCTTGGAAGAAAAGCTATGACCAACCTAGATAGTATATTCAAAAGCAGAAACATTACTTTGCCGACTAAGGTCCGTCTAGTCAAGGCTATGGTTTTTCCTGTGGTCATGTATGGATTCAGTGAGAGTTGGACTGTGAAGAAGGTTGAGCGCAGAAGAATTGATGCTTTTGAACTATGGTGTTGGAGAAGACTCTTGAGAGTCCCTTGGACTGCAAGGAGATCCAACCAGTCCATTCTGAAGGAGATCAACCCTGGGATTTCTTTGGAAGGAATGATGCTAAAGCTGAAGCTCCAGTACTTTGGCCACCTTATGCGAAGAGTTGACTCATTGGAAAAGACTCTGATGCTGGGAGGGATTGGGGGCAGGAGGAGAAGGGGATGACCGAGGATGAGATGGCTGGATGGGCATCACGGACTCGATGGACGTGAGTCTGAGTGAACTCTGGGAGTTGGTGATGGACAGGGAGGCCTGGCGTGCTGCGATTCATGGGGTCACAAAGAGTCGGACACGACTGAGCGACTGAACTGAACTGACACCGACTGTTCTTATCTCAACCTTCCTGGGTTGTTTATATTATTCTCTTAGTTTTGGATAGAGGTACAAGTCACTGAGAGAGGAACCATTTAGAATAATAGGTTGTAGAGTTTTAGGGATTTGAAAGACCTTGGAGAACATATAGTTAACCAACTTACTTTACAGATTGACAAAACAAAACTCAGAACAGCACATGATTTACTTAAGACCATGCTGCCAGTTACTAATAGTTGAATTCAGTCCTTAACTTCCCTGACAGTTAATATGCAAGTGCTTACATTTTTTTAGTTTAATAGCGTTGGCTGAGTCTTTTCACCTCTTTGAGTTTCTATTTCTTCTTTTGTGAGCAGGGGTAATGATAAATACATTCATAGGGCTTCAGCAAGGGCTGAGTAGGATAATGTATGTAAAAGCATTTTGAAACACTTTATAAAATGCTATAGAAACTTTAGATATTATTACTGTTCAAAGTAATCCAGAAAAATACTGAATTGGAAGTTTGACAAATACAAGTCAAATAAAAGAATGTTTGAGTTGGAAAGGGCCCTTAGAGGTTATCTGGGTTAATGACCAATTAATTGAAGACTTTCTTACACATCTTTATTCTTATATAATCTTTTAAAATGTGCTTTCATAAATTGACTTTCTATGCAAATAAAAAAAATTTTTTGATTATCTCTGAAAGAGGACTTTCCATCAGAGGGTGCAGATACTTTTAACACTGATCCATAATGCAGTTTATTATAAATGGCAAGAGATGGTTTGGCTGAGCTGTCAAGCTTTCTTCTTGCAGAGTTATGTGTGAGTCATACAATTTCACTTTCTTTTGTGGGGTAGTAGGTTAAGTGAGGGAGAGGCTTACAGCACTCTGGAAAATAAATACTATGTAAAAAGCCTCCAATCTAGCATCCAACAGCCAAGACATTCTAAGGCGAAAGTGCATGTAACCAATTCTTTGTAGATTTGCTTCTCACATTTTTGGCAGAGATGAGGAGGCAGACATTGCAATAGGTGGTTTGCAGAAAAATTTCTTAAATTCCCTGTACTACTACTAAGCAAAGTATTGGGTTGGCCAAAAAGTTCATTTGGATTTTAAAACCCCAAGTGAACTTTTTGGCCAACCCCATATCAGAATCAAGATAGGTAGGAGGGAAAGCAGGTGACCACAGGGAAATCTGGGCAGGGCAGTCATTTTTTCCAGACTAAATAGAGTTTTGATAGTCTCATGATTTCTGAAAACTATTGGAAAACTCAGGTTAGGTAATGGAGATAATTTTCTTTTTTATTTTAATGAGCAGAGCTGGACAAGAAACTCACTTTAAAATCCACCCCTCCCCCTGCATTGCTCCTTTGCACGTTCAGCCCACAGATCAGAGGCTGCAAAGAGTATTCACCTGAGGGAGATGAAACTGCATTCCCACTTTGTCCCATCCCCCTGCTTTTAAGATTCTATATAACACCAACTCCCCTGGTAAATGCACTTCCACTGTTAATAATTTAAATGATGACGTAGCCTCAGTGAGAATAAACACCATGAAACACAGAGCTGTGTACAGCAGAGATTGTACATTTGTGACAACTCAAGGCTGGGCTTCGGAACAACTGTGTGGATGATGGGCATGCTCAGGCCCAGGTGGGGGGGACCTGAGCCCACTTGAATGAGACTGCCAGCCATGCCACCTCTTCCCCACCGTGGAAGGGGCAGGCTTCCAAGCAGTGGCACCTGCCTGGATCAGGCGCATTTTCATTGCATGTCAGGCAGATTGCTGCAGCTCTGTACGCTGCATATGCCCTGTGCAGCTCACCTGCATTGTAGCTGTGATGATGCTTGTCAGTGAAAGGAAGTTTCAGCCTCAGGAACAGCCTTAAAAAGGGCTTTTAATTCCTCCTGGGAACTCTACCTGTGTCTTAGGATGGTGGCAGGGTCACCTCTGTTCTGACAGCTGAGGAGAGCAAGAATCTGCCACGTGGTTTCCTCCTCCCATCTTTTCATCAGCCCTTTGCTGTTTAGGAAACATCATACTGATTGATTATTACAAATACATTATAAAAACAATAACAAGAAAAAAATAAACCCAAGTTTAAAAACAACCTTATGTGATAGAATCTATCAAACACTAATCAAGTGCTATAAATTCTGCTTTTCAAAATAGTTCGCTATGACTTAAAAAATTTATTTATTTATTTGACTGTACCATGTCTTAGCAGCAGCATGAGGGATCTTTACTTGTGGCATGCAAATTCTCAGTTTGGCATGTAGGATGTTAGCCACTGAACTACCAAAGAAGTCCCTACTATGATTTTTTAGCTTGTAGATGTAGGTCCTCAGAGCTGGCTTCCTTTTCCAGCAGGTTTTTTTCTTTTTTTAAGATTTTTAAACCACCCAGTTTGTCCACTTCCTCTTGAACTCTGACTCTGGCAACAATCAGGCTGTACTTGGTATCTATTGGTTTATTTTTGTTTCTTTAGGTTCTACATATAAGTGAGATTGTGTGATATTTGTCTTTGTCTGACTTATTTCATTTAGCCTAATGCCCTCAGCATCCATCTGTGTTTTTGTAAATGGCAATATTTCCTTCTTTTTTATGGCTGAGTAGTATTCTATCACGTATATACCACATCTTCTTTATGCATTCATTCATTAACAGACGATTAGGTTATTTCCATAACTTGGCTACTGTGAATAATATTACAATGAATATGAGAGTGCAGGTATCTCTTTGAGATCCTGATTTTTTTTTTGATCCCTAAAGTGGGATGCTAGATCATATGGTAGTTCTATTTTTAACTTTTTGAGGAATCCATATTGTTTCCTATAGTAGCTCCATCAATTTACATGGTCACCCACAGGCCACAAATGTTCCCTTTTCTCCACAGCCTCACTGACGCTTGTTGCCTCTTGTCCTTTTGGTGATAGCCATTCTAACAGGTGTGAAGTGATGCCTTGTGGTTTGATTTGCACTCCTCTATGATTAGTAGTGAAGAGTACCTTTCCTGTGTCTGTTGGCCACTTGCATGCCTTCTTTGGAAACAGTTTTCCAGCAGGGTCTTCTCTAAGGCTACTTAGAATGCTGGGTTACTGGCCTTGTAGTTTGTATACTCCGAACGCTATCTGCTCATTTCTAGCTCTAAATTCTTCCCTCTCTTCTAAAATGTTTCTCTGACTTTCTGGAGACTCCTTTTGTTCCCCCTCTAAACTAATAGTTCAAATGGCTGTGCACCACATACCAAGGGTATCTGCCTCAAGCTCTTAAATCTCTTACCCAGGTTTCTCCCATCCAGGTGTACTACCTCCGTGTTTATTCAGTTCAGTCTCATTTAGCTGACCTTTATTGAATGCTCACAAGTTGTAAATCCCTAGATGCTTGAGGCTGTGCTTCTGTCTCTTTCTCACTTTCTATTCATTCATCCATCTTTTATCCACCTGGAGCGAAGATACAAGAAGTCTTACAGAAGCTTATAGACTGCTTTCTTAGCATGTTCAACTTTTCTTCTTTCTATTATTTAAAACTCTTCTATAATAATAATGGCAATGACAGTAATAAAACAAGAATCTTAACCATCTACCATTATGTTCTCTACCAAAATGGGATGAATGAAATTCAACAAGTTTCCTTATAGCATTCATTTCATGATTATTCTCCCAAAGGAGTTGTTTCATTTGGTAACGACAGTGTAGTCACAATCCAAGGGTATGATTTTCACCATTTTCCCCTTCGTCTTCCAAAGTTCTCATCATGGAGTATTCTCCAGAAGTAAGCTGGACTGTTTTCAATATGTACCTCCCTTCCTGCCCCTTCTCTGCTCCTGACAGAAAGGTAATATTGAGAGAGTGAATGAGTGTGAGTTCCCAAGTGTGGGCCTTTAGAACCTGGCTTTGAATCCTGGATTTTCCATTGCTAAGTGTGTGGTTTGGAGCAAGTTACAGTCTTTGAATGTAAAATGGTGACAATCATAGTGCCAGGTTCATAGGAATTGTTGGAACAATTAAATAAAAAAAAAATACTACATGTAATCTAGCAGGATGCCTTGCATAACGCCTACTTGAAAGGTACCTTGAAAAGGAAATGAGATGCTAGAATCTTGAGTGGGTGGATGAGGTATCTTACTTAAGAAAATGGATAATTTTAGCAGCATTTAAGTTATATTGGTTCAGTTAGCTTGATGGTTATAAATATTCCCCAAATACATATCTGGATTTTTCCTAAATTTGGATATCAGTTGGTCTGAATGTTCTTGCACTGATAAAAGGAAGAAAGGAAAGAAAGAGGGAAAAGAGGGAGAAAGGGAGAAACCAGTCAAAGGATGTCAGTGTCAGATGGACTGCGTCATGTTTGAGAAAGGTTTGTGCAATAATGAATGTTATGTATGCACAGAACTCAGCTTCTGGCTTGACTTTTATGATAATATCAGTTCCCACATCTCAAATGCCAGAAGTCCCTGCTGCTTTACCTGAGGTGCCCACTACTTTCTTTTCACAAGTCACAGTTTTTCTTTGTAGCCATTACATTTTTTCACATTCTGCTTTCCATCACAGCTGTTTTGCTCAGGTGGAATCCCCTCAGTGCCATTCTCTCATCCTCCTTGCCCTACCACATGGTGGATGGAATCGGGTGGAACACTGCCATTCATTTGGGCAAGACTCAAACCTGCTGACTAGATGATGGATTCCCTCTAGTCCAGAAACAGTAAAACCTGAACACAAGATCAGGGCAGTGCAGAAGTTGGAGGGGGTTTGGGGAGGCGGATTGCGAGCAGTCTCCCCTTGGTTTCATTTTTGAAGAGTGGCACCTTTCACCTGTTTTTAAAGGATGTATGATTTTTGCATAAAGATTGTCAAGATGATGATGATAAAGGAAGCATGAGGAAACAAAGCTCACTGTGCTCCAAGTATCAGGTGAGGCCTTGGAACCTCACTGCAATATGTCACCATGCGGCTCTTTACGTCTATGCTCCCGTCCATCCACTAGCGTATATACGTGTTATAGTTTGAAACTACCTGACTCGCCCCGCCACCCCCGGGCTTGCCCTTCTTGTAAAAACCTGTGTACTCCTACACGAGGGCCAGCCTGCTTCTCCGCACATTGCCCTCCACGTGCCCAGCTGAACTAAGCCCATGGCCTGGGCACCCTTTGGGCCCAGCCCCGCCTCTGACTCTGTTTCTTTTTCTCTTGCTGTGCTATTGGCACATGAGCTTCCTTGATGCCCCTCAAATGCTCTGATCATGGTTCCGTCTCAGGGCCTTTGCCCTTTCTGTTCCCTCTGCCTGAAGTGTTCTATTCCATATGTATACATGGCTGATACACTTCCTCATTTCTCTTAAATGTCCCCATCTCATCAAATGTCACCTTCTAAGAGAGGCCCTCTCTGACCACCCAAGCTAAACAAGTTCTCCCGTCACCCTCTCTCTCCTTACTCTGCTATACTATTTTTCACATGCAGCGAGGCATTGTATTACAAACATATCAACTTCTTGCTGCTCCCCCGCTAAAATGTAAGCTTAATGAAGGCAGGGACTTTGACTCTTTTAGTCCTTTGCTGTATCCCACTGCTGGAGCAGTGCCCAGTTCATCAGAGGAACTCGGTTAATGTGTTGTATAAATGAGTGAACAGTGAGTGATTTTCACTCATACATCCATTTAGTGCATACCGGTTGAGTGCCTACAGTGTGCAAAGATGAAGACATCATAGTCCTTGCCTTCTAGGATATAGCAGTCCTGATGAGGAGATAGACATAAATAGATACAGATATATAAACAGATATTTATGAAGAAGATTTGCAGGTGCAGTGATAGAGTTATGGCCTGGATGTTTTCTCAAATACAGTGTCAGAGAAGCAGCCGATAATATGCTGACATTAAGTATACTCCCTTGCTTAAGAATTGAAGCCACAAATAAATGTGTGTGTGTGTGTGTGTGTGTGTGTGTGTGTGTGTGTCTTTAGTGCTTTGGCATTATAGGATTTCACAGAGTTTGGAGAAAGGCTCAAAATAGCTTTTCAGTGATGTTACAGTATGACAGAAAGGTGAAAAATTCACTTTCTTTCCCCTCAAATGAAATAGAAGCAGTGGCATTTCTCCCAGGTGGGCCCAGGCATTGTACAAGACCCACATATTTTTCAGTAAGGGGCTCACATTTGCTGTGATGCTAGAAGCTTCTAATGGGCCTCTGAGGGTTGTAAATTATATCAAATAATTTTCCAGATACTAAGCTGTTGTTTTTTAAAGGATGGAGATGGGAGGGGTGAAGATGAAGCTTTCCTTGGATCATGAAATTATTCCTTCTTCCAGCCACATTCAATAAATCTTTTTGAATGTCAAATATTCATTCATTCAGTATTTACTGAGTATCACCTATGTGAGAAGTGCCATGTGGGACCATGGGACTGTCCTTAGTTGACTTAAAATCCATAGATTCTTACTGGAAAAACTGCTAGAACTTGATGTAGCTTTTTGCTATTGTTTTAGCATTTATATTAAATTACTGTGGTTTTTATTAATCCTTATTGTAGCAAGTCAAATAAAACAGAAGTATATAAATATGTGTAAAGGAAAGATGTTCAGTGACCCACTCTTCCTCTTCATTCCTACCACTCCTTGTAGTTAATCTCTCAGTAATTTGTTGGATGGGCTTCCCTGGTGGCTTGGTGGTAAAGAACCCACCTGTCAGTGCAGGAGACTCAGATTTAATCCTTGGGTCAGGCAGGTCCCCCGGAGAAGGAAATGGCAACAAACTCCAGTCTTCTTGCCTGGGATATCACATGGACAGAGGAGCCTGCAGGCTACAGTCCGTGGGGTCACAAAGAGCTGGACACAACGAGTGACTAAACAGCAACAGATGTGATGGATATCTTTCTGTAAAAGAGTAGATGTGATGGATATCTTTCTGTATTGTTATCTTTGTACACACACCCAGACTTTACTTTTCTTTTACAAAAATGGTGTTATATCATACAGATTGCCCTGCAGGGTACTTCTTAAAACTGACTAATATATAATAAACATTTTTCTAGGTTTTATTCTTTCTAGTAAGTTCATAATTTCCTATAGACTGGTTATAACAGAATGCATTCACCCATTTCCTTAATCATAGACTTTTAGGTGAATTAAGGTTTTTTTTTTCCTATGATATTCAATGCCTAAATAAATATCCTCATACATATTTTTATATATTGGTGATTTTATTTCTGTTCAGTGGATTCTGATAAGTGTGATTATTATGTCAAAGAGTAAATTAATTTTTAGTCTTTAATAGGCATGGCTTGATTACCTTCCACAATGTAGCAGTTCATATTTCCTTCAGAAATACATGGGAGTACTTTTGTCCTTAATACTGTCCCTAGCACTGGATGTCCTCAGTATTTTTAAGTTTTGTCAACAAAGACAGTAATAGTATTTAACAGAGATAGTTCCTTGCTGCTTTAATTTCATTTACCTGCCCATCCTTGGGGTTGGGTATGTTACATACATTCAATGGGCGATCTGCATCCCCCATTCTCTAAGTTCTTGTTCACATCCCTTGCTTATTTTTCTACTATGTTTTCTTTTTCTTCTTGACTGTAATAGAAGCTCTTTTGTGTGTTAGAAATGGTAATACTTTGGCTACATATAAGAATACAACATGTATTAACCTTGCAGATTAATATGCTGCTTATTTTTATGATTTCTTTCTCTCTCTCTCTTTTTTTTTTAATCTTGCTTGGGAATCATTCCTCATCAACTTTTTGGATGTGGTGCTCATCAAAAAAGTGAGTTTGGTAGGTCAGGGTTTTGGGGCAGAGAGCAAGATCCTGTTTGTGGTTCTTGTGGCTACAATGTAACGTATCAGGATCTGTTGCTGCCACACACTTAAGACCAAGATATCATCTGCATCAGCCTTTCCCTTCTCACTCTTCTCCCTGATTTACAGTAGGTTTTTGCCTGCTGGCTGCAAATCTTGTGTTCTATCAGCAATGCTGAGCATACTTCTACTAGAAAACATTTGGGATGCTCTGAAGTTCAAAATGAGGTTATTGAAAATAGTGGTCATTAAAAAATAATTTGGCGTTTCCTAATATCCCAAGGGCTTCCCTGGTGACTCAGTAGTAAAGAATCTACCTGCCATTGTAGGAGATTTGATCCCTGGGTTAGGAAGATCCCCTGGAGAAGGAAATGGCAACCCACTCCAGTATTCTTGCCTGGGAAATCCCGTGGATAGAGAAACACAATGGGCTTCAGTCTGTGCAGTTGCAGAGTCGGACACAATTTAGCAACTAAACAGCAACCACAATATCCCAAGGCCATTTCTCACTGAGACTTCTCTATACCAAATATCCAGTTTGCCATGAGGCACACTAGCACACCGCTCCCATCTCTCATTGCCTTTGCTTTGTCTCTCTTTGGCCCCCTACTCTGAAAGAGTCATGAGAAGTCTCTAATACCTCTTGTTATTTCATCCTGGGAACTGGATTTTATACAGAATCAATTTAATTAAAATCCGCTATTTATTTTGCATCTGTCTTGTTGTTAGGATGTAGTTTCTACAGACCGAGGCTTTGAGGACTCAGTGTGTCTCTTCGGTCACTGAGTCATTTGTTCCCCTTGACAGGACTAATGTTCTGTCCTTCATAAACAGGGATGACTTTAGAAGGAGGCAGGCTCTCAGGTGAACTGTTTCTCTAATGATAAGGGTAGATATGAATGTTTAGGTTTTCATATACATTTTCCCTGTCCTTGTGACTAAGCTGTCAGAGAAGGCTGGAACATCAGAGCTACAGGAAAGTTGAGGCAAGAAAACTGAGGCAGAGAGAAGTGAGATAGGCACATTCGAGTCTCACAGCATATTGATGTACCCTGACAGTCCTTGTGGATTTATGACAACCACAGACACAATAGCAGTAGGATTTATATGTAGATTTTGGTAAATGAAAACAGGGTCGGATGGACCCATCAGCACATATATCATCATATTATTGGGATGCTGACCACTTCTAGAACTCTGAGGGTAATTCAGAGTCACAGTTTAGAGCAAGAACTTGGACCTCTCCACTCATTTCACGCTGTGGAAATGGAAATACAGGGAAATGAAATGATATGCCAAAATTTGAATCCATATGCCCTGATTTCTTGGTCTAGCCCTCTGTCTTCTGTCTTATACCCTTATGGTTGATGCAATAGTTTCAGGAGTAATTTTTTCAGTGAGCAGTATAAAGATTGAAGCCTAGTATTTATGGAGAAACAGAGTCTATTGCCACATTCACATATATCCCCTTAACCTGCCTCCCAGCTAAGGAGGATAGTGTCTTGTTAATTTGTTCAGAAAATATGTATGTCATTCCCTATGCTGGGGCTCAATAAACCAGAGGTAGGGGCCTGAGCAAGTGACTAAAATTTCGTTATTACCAGTGGGGATAAAAGATGCAGCCCACTGAAAATAAACAAATCCCTTTTTAACAATTTCACTAAAAACATATGCCATATAATTGAATATAAGTGCAAATAAAAGGCACCTAGTACAGCTTGTTCCAACTTCTCTTTTATTAGAATCTAAGTGGTAACATTCATTTCCAGGCAGTGTCACTGATGTGGTTTTGTTCGTTATTAGGAGACTGTAGTTATTGCACTCTGAAGGGAGCAGCCCTGGGTTTACAACCGCCAGGGCTGGCAAGTGGCCGAAGAACTAGACACACCAGCTGATGGGCCTTTTACAGAGTCAGTGAGTCAGAAATCATCTTCAGAAAGTGGTGTCCCTTCCCTGTGCCTGCTCTCCCAGGGGGGCATGGACACTTGTTTTCCTTTGGCGGTGGATGTGGTACAGACTTCGACTCAGAAGCTGCCTGATTCCTGATCTGGTGCCCAGGGGCAGCTGGAGGCGGGCGGCTCAGAGGCTGATGCGGCCATGGCCACATGGGATGTGAGGCCAGCTGAGCAAGCACCAGGGGCTGATGTCCCGGAGGAACCCTGATGTTTCATTATTTTGATTTTATCTGGCATGAATAGAATTCATGGATGGGCTTCAGAACAAGGTGAAAGAGGAGGAAGGAGGGAAAAGAGATCACGAATTACAGCAATAATTTATGACCCAACAAAGAATTCTTTTGCACCACAATCACAGCCCCTAATAAGCACATTCATTTGACTTATGTGATGGTGATGATCTTCCCACTGATGATTTCTACACAGAGTTATTGTTATTGTTACTATTGTGCATGTTTGGTAATGAGGGCCAAAAATCAATATTGGGTCTTTGGATTCTTTTAATACAGAAGATAAAATTCTTTTCCTTTCCCACAACCTTCACACCTTAGCTGGAAGCAGTTTCAAAACCTGGAGACAGGAGGGGACCTTTGGTTTTTATCCTTCTTCGTTTCTGGAGATTTCAAGACAGAACTGTAGCCAAAACTGAGTTGCCTTTTTCTGTCCCTTTCCTTCCTTGAAGGAGGGGAAGAGGCTATTTTCTTCCCCTGGGAAGTTCTATGTGGAGTCCTAGCTCTCTTAAGAAGATCCACAGAAGCAACAAGTGTAAAAGATGCCTGGATACCAATAGTGAAGTGAAGCCGCTCAGTCGTGTCCAACTCTTTGCGACCCCATGGACTGTAGCCTACCAGGTCCTCCCTCCATGGGATTCTCCAGGCAAGAGTACTGGAGTGGGTTGCCATTTCCAAAATGAGCATCTCTCCCCTCTTATCACCTTTACAAGTGAGAACGCTGCCCCAAAGAAACATCCCACAATTTGAGTTCTGTATCTAGATGCCTTATGATCTCATCCTAAATGCTTGGTGCCTGCTCTCACTGTGCAGACCTACTTAGGAATTCATCTATCCACTTTTAAAAAAGATGTACATCATTTACACTTACATAGTATCTTACATTATCAAAAACAGTTTTATAGATGTTTCTCATTTAATCATTATATCCACTCTTAAAAGTGGCTATTGGTCAGTGCCATCTTTAGATAAAGAGATTGAGGGTCAGAGAGAATATATGTCTCTCAAAGCTGCTTGAGTGGTGGGTGTGGATTCAAGAGTCCTGTAAGGAAAGAAGGTATTTCTGCCTTACCTAGTTTGTGTCTCCGGAATAGTACAGCATTCATCATAGGTGTAGACGCTGGTTTGCTTCTACACTCTTCTCTTAATTTTAAATAGACACTTCGGTTTCAGGGGAAGCTTTGAAGACAGTTGTGACTTGGAGAAGCTTCATTTTCAGGGCACTGGACACAGGGAGAGTTTGTTGCATTCTAGAAGTATGTTTCTAATGATTTAATATTAGCAGACCATTTGTAACTCAGGCATCAGGCAGGATTTTCATGTCCAAACATCTCTAGGTAAGATGGCTAACTCCCACCCTCTGTAAATGTCCCATGTAAATATAACACCCTTTACAATACTTCTGCAGATTTCCAAGGGGCTGAAACATCCCAGTGGTTACTTCTTGCTTCTTTGTTCCCGCTTGTGTTGAATCAGTTCATCTTGGAAGTTGTCTTGATGCCCTTCTGCTGTCTGTGACGTATGATATGGCCGAATGACTCAGGCATCTTCCTAAATTTCCTTCAGATAAACCACTCATAAGAGGTGTGTTTTGTGTGTGTGGGTTTATTTAAGTGTTTGTGGACTTTGTCTAACGACTACTGAATTTTGGTAGGACAGGAGCATTTATATATCACCATCTGGTCCCTTTTTTCGCTTGGATTTCCATTTCCTACCTTTTTGGCAAGACTCTTTCATCTTTTCCCTCCTTTCTCCATTTCTCACCCACCCCCCAACACCCAAACTCCATCAGTTTTGTGTGCATTTCAGTATAACTACCTCCTTTGTTTCCTTCTGACTCAGGCCCTCAAGGTCTCACTTTCCCCTCAAGTACCTTATCAAGAATATTTTCCTTAAAACGATCATTCTCTCTGTACAAGGAATTCTGATGCCAGCCAAATCAGACTTTTTTTTCTTTTTTTTTTCTAACCATAGTGACAGGTGGGAGAACCCAGTCTTGAATGTGTGATCGGTCTCAGCATTACAGTGCTAACACTGATGCTAATGCCTGATAGTTCCTGCAAGTTTTCAAGTTTGCAGCTTGTGTTGCCTGTGCATTAGTATTTTTTATCTTCACAGTAGTTCCTGTCATCCCGGTTTTTGGATGAAAGTGAGGGCCACACAGAGCCAGAAATGGAGCCCAGGTTCCCTGGCTGCGCCAGAGCTCCTTCCCCACTGTTGCGGCAGGTGCAGCTCTGTCCCAGCCAGCCTTCTGCCCTGGTTACTTTCTGTGTTTCTTTGTCACACAACGACTCAGACTGGAAAATATCAGCCCTCTCTGATTTATGTTTGCCGCTGGCCTCCCTGGGACTTACAGTCTTGAATAATTAACTTTATTGTTTTCAACAATAAGATACATTCAACCAGCAGCCCCAGGTGGGCTCCTGGGTCCCATGCCTTATGTCATTTCTGGAGATCCAGAAACAGTTCATTGTTCAGTGAAGGCCACAACCTTGTAGGAGCAGGTAATGAGACCACATCAAATGTGTGACCTGGTTCTTTAAAATTTGGACGATTTCTCCCCCTCCATTGGCTGCTACGACCTACCTGCATGGATGTTGTTGTTTTTTTTCCAAGTAACATTTCTTCAACCTGGAAAGTCTTAATTGCACAAGATCAAAGCCATGTTAAGCTCCAGCAAGACAGGGGTTAAAATGTTTTTTTCCCACAGGATTTCATGAATAGGCTGTGAGCCAGGTTTTGGTCCCTTCTATCATCTCCTTATGTAAATGTCCCCACTTTCCCAAGTATGCTTTACCTTGACTATTATGGAACTTATCAGCCAAGGTACCATAACCTCTGGCTGACCTTGAGCTGCTGATGCTCTGTCATGCACTCCAACTACTAGGATCTGTAGAGGTGACCACAGCCTTGCAAGACATTCGAAAGCTTTCCAATTCTATATTCTATAGCTGTGTCAAGTCTTTACCTCTTTTCAGTGGTGTTGGGTGACTTCTAGATCCCAGTAGCATTTCTCTTCTTGTATGCTGTATGCTCTTCTGAAATAAAAACAACATTGCTGCAGTTGGTCTCTCTTATTGGAAAACAGTAATTTTCCACTGCCTGGGCTGTTTTCCTTGGATGCTGGGCTATATGAAGGAACAGTGAGAATAGGAGGGGATTGGTTAACTTCTTTTTTACCAGCAACCTTTTTTTTTTCTTCATTTTGTCAAGACAGCTAAAGTTTTATTGACTCGATTCTTCCAAGTCTTTCTGCTAGTCATTTAGACTTCATCTGCATTGCTAAATTGGCAACTATTATGCAGAAGCCTTAATAGTTTTGATAATATTTTGTATTTTTGTTAATCTTTTTTTTTAGAACGTGGGTAATAAAAATGTCAATGCTTTGCATTTTAGAAGTAAAAGAAAATTAGACACCTGCTACATAATATGCTCATGGCATTATATAACAAGTCTTTCTACTGGAAATAATGCTCAAAGTTGTGCTGTATATTAAACTTGTTTATTTATCATACTCAGAAATATATTAGGTTGAAATCTATGAATTTGCCTATTTTGTAGATCAAAACCATTCAAATACTGGCAGTTTCATAGGATACCACTTGTATCAGCGGTTTAAACGGCAAAGCATAATGGGAAGCAGGAGGGGTCATCTACTGATCCCTGTCTCCAGGCAGGATTGCGTTTCGTCATACTCAGAAGAATCTTAGAACTCACACTTATTAACGTTTGTTGTCAAGGAATGAAGTTCCAGATGCAGTTCTGGGCTAGTTAAGGGATTAATCTTCAGTGTCAAGGTGGGAAATGGGGCATTCTGGAAGCTCAGCAGAAATGGCAGGGCTCCCTCCTCTGTACGATCTTACAGGACCCCTCACATGTTGTCACTCTTGGTGGGCGTGGTCGAGGGTTTCATAACATAGAAAACCTCTCCGTTTGCTTTCACCTCTCACCAACCAAGGCTTTGATTCCAGGCTCATCAAAAACCAGTGAAGATTGACTCTGGCTTGCAACTTGCTTGAGACTGTGTCAGATTGTAGCCCTGAATATGACAATATAAACTGTTGAACAGCCTGCCTTGGCTACCTTAGTGGACAAGTTTGCTAAATGAAGACAAGGAACCTGCTTTACTAAAGGAGTGATATTTCCAGACACAGCAGAGTTGTGGGGATAGTCTTTGGACTCCGGGTAGAGTTTTTGTGATATATCATATCTAAGCCAGATACTCAAGATATCTGCCCTTTCTTGCAGCCTCCTCCCTGCAGGCAGCCTCTCCCCACTCCCACTATCCTTTTGACAGCAGACCTTGATGCCCAGAGGATTCAGCTCTGGGTATGCCTTCACTCCAGCCAGTACTTATTCCGTGCATTGAGCTTGCTCTTTAGCAGACTCACACTTTTGTTGCCAAGAAAAATGTAGCCACTCAGTCCTGGGTGTGTTTATAATACCTTCAGAAGGCAGGAGTTTTAGAGACTGAGTTCTTTTTTGTGATGAAGACATGAGGCAACCTCTTTCCTTAGCCTTGGAACCGAACTCAAAACCTTTGGACCTTGTGGCATTATTCTGACACTGAAGACATAAGGTTTGGATGTGGGATGCATGATGACAGAAATTTCCATGCAATCTGTAAACTCTGTTCAAATGAAATAAAAGTACCCGATGTAGTCCCTGGCCCTTCACAAGCTTCTGTTGGATGCAGGAAAAGTACAGAGAACTGGCTGAAGAGGAAAGATGAGAGGCTTTTAGGTCAGAAGGTGCAGGCTCCGCTCATATATTGGCCACTTGTACATGTATGACATCAGACAGGCTACTCTTGCAGAGTTTCAGTTCCCTCCTTTGCAAAGTGGGGGTCCCAGGACTGTGCTTCTCAGGATTGTCTTCTGGTCATAAGATGCAGTTGTGGGGGCAAGATGGTTTGAATAAAGGATGACACATCCTGAAAGTGTTGGGTGTCTTATACCCTCCAGGTCTGATTCTTATTATGCCTCAGACGTCTCTGCATAATTCGAGAAAGAACTGGGCTAATATGCCTCAGAAGTAGATGGTTCTTAAAATTGATGAGCAGCTTTGAGTCCACATCAATTTCTTGCCCAACCGTCAGGAAGCAGCTGTGCTGGTAAAGGGCTGAAAGGGGCTTGGGGTGGGCTGGGAACCCCATTACAGAAAAGCCTCCTTCCCAGCTAGCCCTCGGTCCCCACCCTCCTGCAGCTTGTTGTTAATGAGGGAGCTCGGTCCAAACCCGGTTTTCTGGGATCTGATGAAAGCCATAGCCTGCTTATGGAAGCCATAGCCTACTTAAATCACTTTCCTGTGGCCTTTAACCTCAAAAGATTACATTTTGTGGGGGTAGGTGGGTAGTGAGCAGCAGAGGACCAGCCTGCTGTCAGAGGATAAAATCAAATTTTTTTTATGTGATGTTGCTGCATTAAAAGAGCCAATCTTGTGTCATGTAACAAGTGAATAATGGCTCTAGCCTGTGATGTCAAAATTTTCCACACGTCTCATAAATAAATCCAGCCACACCCCTCCCCCCCAACCACCACCCAAAGGCAATCCGTTTTTGAACCTCAGCTTGCATCCCAAATTAAGAATGCGTTCAGATTCAAGGTTAAAGGTACAGTATCCCATTTCAAAAGGCACGTCAGTGTTTCTGCTGAGAATGATAAATAACATTTGAAACAGGCTATCAGTTGTCCAGAGGACTCTTCTTCCTCCTATTCCTCTTTTTTTAACCTACTTTGCTGAACATCTGATCCTTTGGAAAGAATAGATGCTGTATTAGGCCAAGCCTTGATGAAATTTTCTTTAAAGAAAACCATTTGAGTGAGATCCCTCGGGGAGGAAAAAATCACACAGTCAAATAGTCCAGTGGCCCTCAAGAGCAGAGACGCTGGATCCAGCACAGCTGCAATTAGGATTAGCAACACAGCCAAGCCAAGTGCTTTTTATTGCAAGAAGCATAGCACATTCATTTGAGACCTGTCCACTTGCATGGGGCTACCAGGCACAGATACTGACAAGAATCAGAAAACCTAAAATGTTGGTGTTGTTTGCCAAGGAGATTCTTCCTGTTCATTGTCAACTGTGATAGATGCAAGTGACTTTCCGAAATAAGAGTGCAAACCATCCTTTGGTGAAACACACCCATTATTGTTCCCTTTCTTCTAATGTTAAAAGATTGGCCAGTGGTCAATGTACAGGGAGATTTTTCTATAAAATCCAGTCTTATTGAAAGCTCTTTTGCTGAAGCAAAGCTGTCTCTTTATTCTCCCTAAAGGACAGAACGCTTTTTTGTTGTTGTTTTTCCATTTTAGAGAGCGTCAAGGGGAGGGAACGGCAGGGACATGACGGCTGAGAACCAGAGCAAAGAACAAGAGGGGAATTTGGCTGAATTTTCATAGAGGCTCAAGTCCCTCTGTCTGCTCTCTCAGTCCCTCTCTTCTCTTCCCACCTCACAAACAAAGGCAGCATCTTTCTCAGATAATGCCGCGTGTGTCAGAAGCGAACGTTCTGGGAATGTACGTGGTGACCTGCTCTGTGTAACAAACGTCAACCCCAAACCATACAGAAGTCGCTACATCTGTTTTGGCTTTGTTCGCAGCACAGAGGGGAGGGGGGTGCACTCCATGGTCAAGGGCCAAACTACATGTCATATTTCATTACCTTCATTAGCTACTACAGAAGGCTGCATTCAAAGAAAAGGTTGGTATTAACTCTTGAGCCGCCAGCCTTTTCTAACAACCATTTTCGCCTTCACCACTGCTCGCCGATCCCGTTTGTTCATGCTGTGGGCTCTGATTTAACTAAACTGTAAATCAGCCGCAAGGTCCACGATTTCACCTTCTTAACTTAAAGGAGGCAAGCTACTGTTTTATCCTAGGTAGCTACTTACAGGACTGCTGAACATCTGGAACCTATTAGGACAAATGCTAGTGTAAACCCAATGGGGAAAGCATATTTAGAATTAATAAAACTTTCCCTTCTTATTTTGTCTGCAGTTGTCTTTTTCTTTTCCCCTTCACATTATTTCTGTGATTTAGTATTGCCAGCTCGTTCTTAGTTGCTATAGTGAGATGGGGTGATGTTTATTGTCACCCTGCTAGTTTTCTTTACTGGGGGTGTGTGGGGGGGGTTTTCTTGGTGCTCTCTTGTGATGATATTAGACTCGCATGGTTGCTACCCCTGGAAATAAGAGCCTGTTTTCCCATATTCATGTTGCATTTCTTAAGGTACACTTTTCAATTACTGAAATAGAGTGAGTGAAGGTATAAAGTAGATTGTTATACCGTATGGCTCTAAAAGTGGTCCGTTTTCATGCTGCATATTGATTCTATTTAAAATCATCTGTGGCCAGCACATGCTATTATTTCATGTTATGAAAAATGGTCACTTGGCCAGCACAGGTCATAACACACCTGGACTGTGGAATTAGTCTGGAATTTTGATTCTTCATCTTGACGCTGCTATTGATTTATTGCACAGTATTAGACAATGCTCTTGCCCTTCATTCTCCCATATGTAAACTACAGATCATTATACCATTACAAGGATTCTAGGATCTCAAATGACTTCATTTTAAGATACTTTGAAACACCCCAAGACGACAGTACTTGAGGATACTATGTCATTTGGAATACTATAACATCCATTTATTTTCATTAATATACATTTGAAAGATACACACCAGTGGTTTGAAAGTGTAGTCCCCAGACCAGCAGCATCATCAGCACCTGGAAACTTGTTAGAAATGTAAATTCTTGGCCTACGGACTGCGTTAGAACTCTGGTGGTAGGATAATTCTGAGGCACATGAAAGTCTAAGGCCCACTGATCAATAGATTTGGCTTCAAGTCTGGGAGTTAAATCCACAAAGCTCTGTCAGCCTAAGCAGATGTTGGAGTGGAAGCTCAGCTCAACAAGGCTTGAACCATAGAATCAAAACTCTACTCTTGACCTGTAACACATGTGGGTGAGCCCTCTTCAGTTCTGACTTGTGCACGATGCCAATGCAAAATTGTTTTGTCTGGTTTTTGAAATGAGTTTTATAATCGTTGCTGAGCATTATTGGCGTCGCATACTCAACTGTCCAATTGCAAGCTGGTATCTCTCTAGTGACATCTGGGATACAGTTTAACCTGCCAGGAAAATAAATTTAAAATGCAGATTGACAACCACCAGTAGAATAAGTCTTGAATCTGGGATCCCAGTGTACACAGAGACAGAATGATGCCATCAGTCAGTTCAGTTGCTCAGTCATGTCCGACTCTTTGCGACCCCATGAATTGCAGCATGCCAGACCTCCCTGTCCATCACCAACTCCCAGAGTTCACTCAAACTCATGTCCATCGAGTCAGTGATGCCATCCAGCCATCTCATCCTCTGTCATCCCCTTCTCCTCCTGCCCCCAACCCCTCCAAGCATCAGGGTCTTTTCCAATGAGTCAACTCTTTGCATGAGGTGGCCAAAGTATTGGGAGTTTCAGCTTCAGCATCAGTTCTTCCAGTGATCACCCAGGACTGATCTCCTTTAGGATGGACTGGTTGGATCTCCTTGCAGTCCAAGAGACTCTCAAGAGTCTTCTCCAACACCACAGTTCAAAAACATCAATTCTTCGGTGCTCAGCTTTCTTCACAGTCCAACTCTCACATCCACACATGACCACTGGAAAAACTGTAGCCTTGACTAGATGGACCTTTGTTGGTAAGGTAATATCTCTGCTTTTCAATGTGCTATCTACGTTGGTCATAACTTTCCTTCCAAGGAGTAAGCGTCTTTTAATTTCATGGCTGCAATCATCATCTGAGTGATTTTGGAGCCCCCAAAAATAAAATCAGCCATTGTTACCACTGTTTCCGCATCTACTCCTCATGAAGTGATGGGACCAGATGCCATGATCTTCATTTTCTGAATGTTGACCTTTAAGCCAACTTTTTCACTCTCCTCTTTCTCTTTCACCAAGAGGCTTTTTAGTTCCTCTTCACTTTCTGCCATAAGGGTGGTGTCATCTACATATCTGAGGTTATTGATATTTCTCCCGGCAATCTTGATTCCAGCTTGTGCTTCTTCCAGCCCAGCATTTCTCATGATGTACTCTGCATATCAGTTAAATAAGCAGGGTGAAAATATATAGCCTTGACCTACTCCTTTTGAACCAGTCTGTTGTTCCATGTCCAGTTCTAACTGTTGCTTCCTGACCTGCATATAGGTTTCTCAAGAGGCCAAGTCAGGTGGTCTGGTATTTGCATCCCTTTCAGAATTTTCCACAGTTTATTGTGATACCATAGAAGAAGACAAATAGAACTTCTTTGGTATTGGGACATGAACATGGAAATAGTTACTTTGCAGATTGTACCCTTTGAAGTGACAAAAGAGATTAATGGTAGAAAATCACGTTCATGTTCGGAAATGCCAAGCTCTCTGTGGCTGAGTCACATGTGTTCATCCTTTACACTTTACAAGAGTTGTTGTAAAATAAAAACTAACCAAAGAACAGACACCCAGACAAGTTATCTAGTTTTGTAAATCAGTACATGTGTGCTCAATCTTGTCTGACTCTTTGCCACCCCATGGACTGTAGCATGACAGGCTCCTTGTCCGTGGGATTCTCCAGGCAAGAATACTGGAGTGGGTTGCCATTTCCTCCTCCAGGGGATCTTCCCAATGCAGGGATTGAACCTGCATCTCTTGCTTCTCCTGCATTGACAGGTGATTCTTTACCCCTGAGGCACCTGGGAAGCCCCTTGTACATCAGTGAGTGAAACTGAAGTGAAAGTCGCTCAGTCCTGTTCGACTCTTTGTGACCCCATGGACTGCCAGGCCAGAATCTGGAGTGGGTAGCCATTTCCTTCTCAAGTATTTCAGAGAATATGTGTATCAGTGGCAATATGTAAATTATAAATGCAGGAGTATATGGGGTAAACTGGCTTTTAATATGGCTCTGCATTTAGTGTTACTTTGTGCTGATGGGGGCTGTTTTCACAAGGGAGTAAGAAACTGTACTCATGTTCTCATCACGTTCTGGCATTTTAGATTTCCCTAAGATTCAAGAATCATTCTGAAGTTGAGAAAAGGGCCCACAAATTAGGACAATTTTTTATTCCCATTTTTAACCTGAGACCAGTCAACTCAATTCTTCCTCCTTTAAATTTGTCCTAAGTTGGGTCCTACAATGAGACCTTTTGCATGACAAGTTTCAGCCTGGAGCAAATTTTTATGGCTGAATTATAAACCCTTGAAAATAGGGGTTTATAATGGAAACGCTGACACAACCTTAACTCTAGCGGCGAGAGTGCAATGCAATAATAAATGAGGCAGAACAGCAAAGTGCTGCTTTTAATTTATCATTTAGTAGGAGAAAAGGGCCTTGTTTACTTCTTCTTTTTCATCTTCTTCTCTACTTCCAAGACTTGCAACCATTATTTTGAAATGTATTTTATAATAAAACCTCAGTGGTTATGTTGCCTAGGGCTTGAGCGTCCATTTTAGAAAGGGAGAAAGAGAGAAATTTTTGAGGCCTAAGAAGCATATTCTGTTGACTGATTATGTTTTGACTGCATAGTTGCTGCCTGGCAATGCATTTACTATGGAACAGATCGGCTACTCTGCTATGATCCTATTGGGACATGTGCTGGGAGGGCTTGGGGGCAGGAGGAGAAGGGGATGACAGAGGATGAGATGGCTGGATGGCATCACTGACTCGATGGACGTGAGTCTGAGTGAACTCTGGGAGTTGGTGATGGACAGGGAGGCCTGGCGTGCTGTGATTCATGGGGTCGCAAAGAGTCAGACACAACTGAGCGATTGAACTGAATTGATAATGGTAGCAATAAAATTATTATAATATTTGAGTGCCTTCTAACACCTTTTATTCCAGACATCACTGTATTTTGACCACACAGATTATTTTGGAGTCAATTCTGTCATGTAGTTTAGTATCTTTCCCCATTCCCTACATTCCCATTTTGTGGACGAAGAAACTGAGGTCACTTGCTGGTGTGATTTCTATCAATTCATTCCCTTACTGAGTCTCTGTGTGCCAAGCAGTGGGCTGGGACATAAAAGAGAGTATCCCTGCTCTTAGGGAGCTTACAACCCAATAGGCAAAGCAAACACATAACAAACAAAAAAATAATGGTGTAAAACAATGTAACAGCAGAAGCCTGTTGTAAAGTCACTTTATGAAATGGACATTTAGTTACTTCTAGTCCTTACCTTGGTCATTGCTGTATCTTCAGAGGGGCTCAAGGTTACAAAATCTCTTATATGTTTATTTTATACTCTCCACCCTTCTCACGATGACATCCGGTCCCATCCCTTCATGGCAAATAGATGGGGAAGCAATGGAAACAGTGACAGACTTTATTTTCTTGGGGTCCAAAATCACTGCAGATGGTAACTGCAGCCATGAAATTAAAAGACCATTGCTCCTTGGAAGAAAAGCTATGACCAACCAAGACAGTATATTAGAAAGCAGAGACATTACTTTGCTGACAAAGGTCCCTCTAGTCAAAGCTATGGTTTTTCCAGTGGGAATGTATGGATGTGAGAGTTGGACAATTAAGCTGAGCACCCAAGAATTGATGCTTTTGAACTGTGGTGTTGGGGAAGACTTTTGAGAGTCCCTTGGACTGCAAGAAGATCAAACCACTTCATTTTAAAGGAAATTAGTTCTGAATATTCATTGGAAGGACTGATGCTGAAGCTGAAGCTCCAATACTTTGGCTACCTTATGTGAAGAACTGACTCATTGGAAAAGACCTTGCTGCTGGGAAAGATTGAAGGCAGGAGGAGAAGGGGACATCAGAGGATGAGATGATTTTATGGCATCATCGACTCGATGGACATGAGTTTGAGCAAGCTCCAGGAGTTGTGATGGATAGGGAAGCCTGGTGTGCTATAGTCCATGGGGTTGCAAAGAGTCAGACATGACTGAGCAACTGAACTGAACTGACCATTCTCACTATGCCTTGCAGGATGACCTTTAGGACTGCAACACTCTCCTCCTTGTCATGCAGCTTCTACTTTGGTTTAAGTAATAGGTGGGCTCAATAAAAGAATGGGAGGCAGGAGGAGAGAGAGGTTGTGGTATTTATTCCTCTGGCTCCCTCCCTTTCTGGCTCAGAATTGGTTCCATTTCTCTGTTGAAGACCATAGCTCCAGCCCTCTCCCACAGCTACTGATCTTGTTGGGTTTCATCAACCTCACCCTCCCTGGTACTTTCAGGCCTAGGAATGGTAATGGTTTGTGCCTTGCTCCCCAAGGTACTTCACCATCTCGTCTGGGTTTCCTTTAACCAAGCTCACACCTCTGCAAATGGTTCCTTCTTTAAACTCTTCTCAGTTACCCTATTTGAGTGTGCACATATTGTTTTCTGCTGGTCCCCTGGCTGATTAAAATATGTATATACAGATCATGTGTGTACATACACATACACACATATATGCACTTTAAGAAGACAGACTATCTAGAAGATTTATTGAGTAGGTCTAGCCAATGTTGGGATTTGTGGTGAATACGTTACAAAGACAGTTCTTTCCATTCCTAGGCCAGGTAATGCATCCATCATACAAGGCAGCAAGCCCCTGAAATTACATCAGATTTACAACATAATAAACTTTCATTAAGATGAAGCTACATGAAACCTACTCCCTTTCACTCCCAGGACTAAACAAATGCTCCTTGAATATCTAATGAACCCGGGTCTCACCCAAATCGGTAATGCTGGCATGAAGATATTAGAGAGAATAAAACCAGGAGACACAGAATACCCACTTCATGGAATGTCCTCAGGAGCTGAAACAGTACTTATGTCGTTGCCATCAGTTTTCTTCAGTCATCCAAAATGGGCTGTGTGAGACTACTTGCTGAGGTTGATCTGTGCCCGCACCCCCATACAGATTCCTGTGTGCATTTTAATTATAACATGTCTTATAGTTTATTGAAGGATTTATGCTTTTTGGTTGCCTTCCCCTCTGACACTGTACTAGATAAATCAGTCATGATCATTCCTTAGCATTTTAGAGAGCAAATACCCCAATGATAGAATGGAATTGGTTCACTAAAGGTGCCTCCTACCAAGATGTAGTTCAAAAACATGGTGGCTAAAAGCATGGATTTATTTCTGCCCTCTCTCAAAGCCTTACTAAAATGATGGTTTAGGTATAAGAACGCATAAAGTCAGAAGGATAACAAACAGAAGAGGAGGTGGATGGCAGATAATAAATGTCAAAATTTGGGGGGCTGGGAAACAACTGGACTGAAGGTAACAGATTTAGTGGAAGACAGAAAGGTGGAGCTACATGTCTGCAAAATGTTGCAAACTGAGCCAGTGTGAGGTGCTAGAGCAAGAAAGATGCTTCTGTTGGGGACAGTGGCTATTTCTGTGGGTGTGGGTCCATCTAGTCAAGGCTATGATTTTTCCTGTGGTCATGTATAGATGTGAGAGTTGGACTGTGAAGAAAGATGAGTGCTGAAGTATTGATGCGTTTGAACTATGGTGTTGGAGAAGACTCTTGAGAGTCCCTTGGACTGCAAGGAGATCCAACCAGTCCATTCGGAAGGAGATCAGCCCTGGGTGTTCTTTGGAAGGAATGATGCTAAAGCTGAAACTCCAATACTTTGGCCACCTCATGCGAAGAGTTGACTCATTGGAAAAGACCCTGATGCTAGGAGGGACTGGGGGCAGGAGGAGAAGGGGACAACAGAGGATGAGATGGCTGGATGGCATCACGGACTCGATGGACGTGAGTCTGAGTGAACTCCGGGAGTTGGTGATGGACAGGGAGGCCTGGCGTGCTGCGATTCATGGGGTCTCAAAGAGTCGGACACGACTGAACAACTGAACTGAACTGAACTGGTCGTGTGTAGAGCTGGGCACAGAAAGAAGTGGGAGCTGCATAAAAGTCAGTTGATCTCTAGATTCCTGCACTCTGTGCTTCATATGAAGAGCGCTTTGCCCAACTACCCTAGAAGCTTGGCGCTCTAGAGAGGCTAAACAGGTGCTGATGTGAGGAGTCCAGCTCAGCTGAGCAAGGAATACTTAAATGAAGTCTGCATGTTAAATGGTGAGGCCTCCTTGTCCTTGTTTGCCACTTGGCTGGAGAACATTGTTGACCAGGCTTATCATCTCCAGGCTTGAGACTGGAAGAGTCCTTTCTGAGGAAGCTGATCATTCCAAGAGGAAAGATCTATAGATACTGTCAGCTGAGATCCCAAAGAAACAATCAGGTTCCCTTCTGAATATAGAAATCACCCCACACACGACTTCCAATGGACTTTTAAAAAAGTGCTTCATTTTAAAATATGAACGAACAATGTCCACTCAGACATTTAAGGGAACTTTTGCCTTGATGATAGGAAAAAAGAAGAAAATGGAACCCAGAGGGGATAGAAGTAGTGAAGAAAGAAGAAAATATAGAAACAAAATGCACAGGGAGACACAGAAAGATGCCACATTCATGAAATAAGCATAGGGTGCTATTTCAAAAGATGACTCAAGATGAAAAAGGGCCCCCAAGTACTCAAGCCAGAAGTGGGTATGGCAGAAATTTCATTTAAATAGAGATAAACAATTTCAGAGGGAAAAGCAGTCCCAATCAGCATCAACTTTCTCAACAGAAGTTCTGAAAACTAGAAAACAATAAATATTGAGCAGAAATTATTTCCAGTGTAGAACTTAATAACCAAATTGTTGCTTAAGGGTGAGCATAGGATTTACTTTTCCTGTCCCTTTTCTCAGAAAGTTATTCATGGGTGTATTTCACTAATAAGAATGGAATAATCTACAAGAGTCCCTTGGACTGCAAGGAGATCCAACCAGTCCATCCTAAAGGAAATCATTCCAGAATATTCATTGGAAGAACTGATGCTGAAGCTGAAGCTCCAATACTTTGGCCACTTGATGTGAAGAACTGACTCACTGGAGAAGACCCTGATCTGGGAAAGACTGAAGGCAGGAGGAGAAGGGGACGACAGAGGATGAGATGATTGGATGGCATCACTGACTCGATGGATGTGAGTTTAAGCAAGCTCTGGGAATTGGTGATGGACAGGGAAGCCTGGTGTGTTGCAACCTATGGGGTCTCAAAGAGTCGGACATGGCTGAGCAACTGAACTGAACTGAATCTAAAAGAGAAGACATAAATATCTAGGAAATAGAAACTTTAACACTGGAAGGAGCAAATGGAATTCTCATGATAACTGAGGAAGAGACACTTCAAGATGATTGCTGACCAAAGGAGTCTTTCAGAAGTGACCAAAATTGGCCTACACTGGCCAGTGAGCCCTATCTGGGCTTAGTCTGAGCTTTTCTCAATTTCATGCACAGATTTTTTTGTTTTTGTTTTTTAATAAAAAGAGAATCCAGTTAGAGACGGTTCCTCCCAGCCCTATGATGACTCTGGTTGCCCAGTGATCTCTGTCATAACTACTCAGTTCTGCTTTTGTTGTCTGAGATGACCATAGACAATATATGGAAGATGGGCATGGCTGTGTTGGAACAGAACTTTACAAGAGGAGCAGCAGCCTAGGGTTTGCCAAACTCTGATCTATATTAGTGGTTCCTAATGTGTGATCATAAGACTACAACAGCAGCATCACCTAGGAAGTTGTTAGAAATGCAAATTTGGGGGCCACACCCTGGATCCGCTCTGTCAGAATCTTCAGGGATGGGGCCTTCAAAAGACCTACAGGGAAAATCCTGATGAATACTAAAGTTTGAGAAACATGGATCTCTCTAAAACAAAAACAAACAAAAAAAAACTTAATGATTCCAGGTTTATTCAGATACCATGCTCTCTTGCTCAGGTAACGAGGCAGGGAATGTTAAAATAACTAGCTTTAACACCCTTGCTTCCTCCATAGTTCCCAAATTATTTTAATTTTCTTATCTTCACAAGAAAATTATCCCTTTCTGTTTTGTTCATCATAATCACTGCTAAAGCTTTTAATATGTAAGAGTGAAAGCTGTTGCTTTTACATGCAAGTCTTCTTTATTATTGTTACAGCGTAACTGATATTATCTTTCATGTGTACCCAGGGACTTCCTTGTAAATAGCAAATAGGTGTCTGAAAAAGCAGCCTTTGAATAGTAATGACACTTAACAGGTCTGTTACACTTTCATGGGAGGCAGTCTGCAATATATACACTTTTAAAAATATGAGGTTATTCGTAAATGAAAGAAATTAACAGGGAAAGATGAGTCGACATGAGAATTCAATTGGAATAAGCTTTGCTGGAATATAAGAGTTCATGGTAGCTAAAACCCAGTCTTGACTTGGAAGTCTAAGTTAGATGAAGAGAGAGAAGAAGATCTTAGTAATTCTTGGGACAACAGGTTCATCAGAAGTGATCTTTGTTGCTGTTCAATAAGAGTGTAGCTCCATTTCAGCTTTCCCTGAATTGTGCTTATATGTCTTAAATTTTCGTTTGTGGGATTCTTTGGCTTAAGGTCCTCATAGACTAGGACCTTGTCTACCTTTGTAGAACCTAAACGTTTCACCTTGCAAATGGGGTGGATATGGTAGAGTAAATGAGAAAATGAATGAATGAATGAATGAACATTGTGTAGGATTTTAGGACCCAGTAAAGGCCATTTCATTCTTGGGGTTTTCTTCTCAATCACACCCCAGAATGAAACACCACTCCCTCTGCTTTCCCCTCATATCCTCCTCCTCCTCTTTCATTGTTGTGGCTGTCTTTTCAGATGAATTATCCACATCACTAAAAAAATTAACTTCTGGACAGTAATTATAATTGGATTGTGTGTGTCATTCCAATACTGGACTCACTGATTATACCCTGGTGGTCTTTAGATATGTGAATTTGGGCTCAGTCAGTAAAGAGAAAAGTGATGTCCAGAATTCCCAAGATACATGTTTACAATGTTTGGGAATTTAGGAATGCTACAGTCATATGCCAGTCTTTGTCTTCAAAATATGAGATGTGGGTTAGTGCATTCTAGCATTGTAGACTATGTGGCATCTCCTGGGAATTTCAGCTGGACACTCACCCTGGGGCAGGACCCAGGACATGTGGGGCTTACCCCAGAACAGATGCATCCCATGATACCAGAGAAAACACTTATTCTGGCTTATCTCCCCAGAACTTTCTGAGTTCATTTCCCACTCACCTGTGAATTTTCCATATAGAACCCTTATGATTAATGTTCCTGAGAATAAGAATAATTCCTCCTTTCAGAGATTTATTTACCGTCTATGTTGCATTTTAAGTATGAGATGTCCTCCTTTCACTAATCAAGATTCTGGACCTTACTCAAGATCTAGAGAATCCTCTTTCAGTGAACTCCTTACTATGAAGTGACCTTGACATTACCTGAGCTCAGGTACAAACTGTTGGACATTATTTTTATATTGACATGGTTTCAGTGTGTTAGTTTAAACTGCTGATTAAATCCTACATTGACATTTTATCTTTTTATTTTTATTAATTAGATGAGACTGTAGGCTCTTGGAGGGCAAGAACAAGGTATTAATGTCTTTTAAGTCCTTTCTTATGCTGCAAAGCCATACACATGGGAAATGATTGTAGCGCTGAGTAGATAATGAATGAATCCATCATCAATGGTTGTTCTCAGATTAAGATTTTCCCTGTCCAATTTTTAAAAGTAGTTACAATCAAGCTTCAAACAAAAGAATATACATTGCTGCTACTCTTTAAGGGATTGTTGTAAATTTTAAACCTGTTTTTGAGGAATGTTTTATATTTTGCGAGGTATTTTCAGTATTCATTTAACACAACAGCTCTTGTAGACAAGGGAATGTAATAGAGAAGCTGAAATCTCACGGGTGATTATTTGCCTGTCGTGTGGTCATTTAATGAATAAAAGGGCAAATGGATAAATATGATGGGCAAATATATTCAGAGTTGGAACCATTTCGAGTTAAAGGCTACTACTTTTTTTGGTACGGTCTCTTCAGCAGTAGGGGCAGTGGTTAGTGCAGGGTCTCTTGGAGTTTTGTTTTAGGAGTGTTTAGTGCGCCGTCCCCTTTCCCAGCATGGGTAACCTCCAGGGTCTGGCCTATTTCCTGGGAGTGAGCTTCTGAAGTCAGCTTTGCATCCAGCAATTGGCTTTGCTGTTTTGTATTATTTCATCTTTCTCAGTCTCTTCCAGGATCCAGGAGTCCCTTCAGCTAAAGAAAAAAAATAATAATCTCATCTCTACCATTTGGGAAGTCTGAGGCAGTACCTCTCTGAACCTCAGTTTCCTTGTCTACAAATGGAGATGAAACAGAATCCAGTCGTACAGATGGAAGGATTAGATGAGGTGCTGTTACATGCTCAGCACTGTATCAATCACAGAAAACAAGCTCAGTGCATAGTGAGCGGCCACCAAACAGTCACTACTGTTGTTGACAGAATTGGAGAGATGCACTGAGGAAAGAGGATTTAGGGACAATGTCGTCAACAGAGTAAAAATTAATGAATATTTACTTATTTACATTAAATTTAATTTAACTCAGCTTTCCAAAGGAGCCGAGTTGGTCCAGGGAGTGGTGAAAAACAGAGATCCCTGCCACACACACGAGATGGGGCTCCGGCATCTAAGCTCAATGTGTTGGGTGGGGCGTGCCTCTTCTCACAAAGCCTGGCAATACTCGGATGTGAAACAGGGGAACACAGCACCTCCTTTCCTCCTTTACATTCATGGGAAAAGATGAAGAGTAATCCTACCTCTGGTGCTGCCTTGCTTTCCAGGGGTAGGGGATTGGCCCAATTCAGTTGCACAATGTGCGAGGATGTAAATCCGATAATGTCATGCCTTAAAAAAATAAAGAAAGCAAGCCGTGCTGATTGCTTATATGGACAGCTGGCACACCTTAAGAAGCAGGAACAGTTCAGGCGGGAATGTAATAAGGCCCAGGAAAGTGGCAGCATGAAAGGGATGACCTTTATTTGCAATCATGGCTGAGATTTACAGTTTATTACTGATAGCTTTTATAAAGAGCCATTCAGTTCAGAGGTGAGAGGTTTGTCATCTGGAAATGCAATTAACTTTACCTTACCCAATCCCCCTGGTCTTAGTATGAGAGCAGCACTCCAGTACTTCAGCAATATCATGATTTCCTCTCTAATTTCATTTCTGTCTATTGCATCCCCAGGTTCCTGGCATTAACGTGGTTGCATATTTTTTACTATTATTATTTTTTATTATTGCTACTCCCTGTCATCAGTAGCCAGAAGGCACTTGTGTATTTTTTTTTTTTAGATTTAAATTATTTGATTTCTGAATGAGGAAACTTCAAAGCATAAAGCCTTTTTAAACCACAGCAGTTAGAGTAGCACACAGAACCAAGACATGCTCTCTTAGGTGCCTGAAATTAATTACAGCAATGGAGAGGTTGTAGCAAGGTAGAGTTGTTGTTTTACACAAAGATGGGACCCTAAGAGTTTAAGCTGTTGTAGTTCCACACATTTCGGTGGCACACGCCTTGCCTGGATGCTTGCTCTCCCATGCCTGCTCAGACACACATGCGTGTGGAGGAAGCACAGCGTGATTGGAAACAGGAAAAAATGAAAGCGATTTTGGCACCCCTGCTGTGTGTGTATGAGAAGTCCCGAAAGGTCTATTTTTGTTTCACAGGTTCAGTTTTATGACCCTCTCTTGTCTGTTAAGTCAGGTCTGCAGGAATTTAAGAGCCAGACACAAAAGCAAGAATTTAGTACTTTTTGCCAGTTGGTTTAGGTTATTTGAAATATAGCCTAGTATATTTTCCACACTAGGCTGCTGCCAGATAGAACGGAGGAGGGAAGTGGTTCCAAGAGCCTGCATCCTCAGATTTTTCAGCCTATGAAGAGTTGAGGGGAGAGGAGAGGGATTCTGCTCGGGCACCATCACTTAATGCCACACTGTCTGCTGCTCTGGCAACTCCCCCTGCCTCCCAATAGCCCTTCCACCTGCCTTATAAACCCCCAAATGAAGGGACCTTTTACAAATTCCTGAGGCTCTATCTGAAAACTATTTCCTCTGGGGTAAGGTAGAGCAGAATAATTACTACCCCTGCGTTTTTCATCCCGATTTTATTGGGCTATTATTTTCATCAGTGTTAGAGGTTAATATCCCTATTTTTCCCCTCCACTGCCTAAATATAACTGGGGCTCAGCACACAGCCAAACCAGGTAGTGAAGGAAATAGCATTGCCTCCGAAAGAAGTTCAGATTAGTCGAACTGAAATGAGGGTTTGGGGCCCTAGGGTAAGAATTACCCTGCTGCAGCTGATAGCAGATAGATTTAAACCCATAGTATTTCTTTTCTCAGCTGAGAGAGGTCGGGTTAAAAGATTCAGAAGGTGAATAGAGCATGAAACGATGCACTTATATAACTATATTGGTGCTACAATAGAACGGCATCACTAAGAATAAAAGCATCCAAGAGCCATTTTTAACTGGAAGAAGGAAAAGCAGACACCTCAGTTGAGCATCCTTAAAGAGTTCTTTGTAAGCAAAGCGGGGTTGAAGATGCTTAGCTTAAGGGACCGTGCTAAACTTGAGAAGGATATATTCAACTGCCCTTTCCCATAGAAGTGCCTTTAAAATTACCTTTTGTAAATCTTGTGTTTTAAATCTTGTTTGTCCCTAGGTTGTGTCCAAACTCAAAGGATAAAAGTTAGGAATGAGACAAGCATGGAAGCAGGGGGCCCATTTAGAAGGCTGTCGGCGATACATGTATATGTATGGCTGAGTCCCTTCACTGATTACCTGAAACTGTCACAACATTGTTAATTGGCTATACCCCAATACAAAATGTTTTTGCTGTTAAAAATATACCCTAATTTTAAAAAATAAAGAAAAAAGGCTCATGTTACAACAACAAAAAAAGGCTATTGAAGAGTTCCAGTTGATATGCTATCTGAGCTTAGAACAGGGTGCTAGCAGTGGTGGTGGGGAGAAGTACACCGCTATGAGATAAATTTTGGAGGCAGAGCCTGCAGGACAGACTTCTGGGTTGAATATGATCAGGTTCAATTAATATGGGGTTTGAGTCTTGAGGGAAGTCAAGAAAACTAACTACATCTTAGAGCAAAAATGTACCCATTCATACATACAGCTTCTTAGAGTTACAAATGCCACAAAATGGGAAAACCATTCCCACTGAGAAAAGCTATGATAAACCATTGTCCAGGTCTGATAAACAAAGTTTGTGTTCAGTTACCATCTGTGGCTCAGTGGTGGTACCCATTTGCTTATCACATAACTAATGCTCCGAACTGTGAAACGCAATAATACATGCACTTTCTCTTCACAAGTGGCAGTGTCTTAAGAGAGTGTGTGTAGACCAGCGTCTTCATTTCTTAGAATCAGCATCAACAGTGGTTATAGAGATTTAAGTTAAGTTTGGTATAGGGGTGAGCCGTGTGTTTCTACTGAGGAAGACCAGCACGGGTCTTTATTAGACTATCTCTGGGCCACCAAACTCAAGAATTGTGATGGATCATGGGAGTGCCTATTCTAAAGCCAGAATGGCTATGAGGGCAGCATGAAGGTATGAAAGAAATGAACCCAAGTTTCATTAAATACTTAATGGGTTTATGCCAGAATCATGTGAGGTGATGGGGATTCTACAGCAAGTAAGATAGACACAGAGTCCACCCTTACTTGTTACAGAATTGAATTTGGAGAATTTTTGGCCCACAGAGTCAAGAGTGAAGAATCAAAGAGAGTAATTAAAGCTTAGTATCTTTTCAGCTTTTTTAAAGGGTTATACGATAGAATGTTGGAGTCCCATGGAACTTGTCTCTAAACCCTGTTCTCTTTCTACATTCTCTCCCTAGGTGTTTTCATCTATCTTTAAATACAATCTGAGTAAGATAATGCTCAAATTTATATGCTAAGCCTTTTTCTTCCTCTGAGTTCTAAATGTGTATAGCAGTAGCAGCAGTGTTGGTCGCTCAGTCGTGTCCAACTCTTTGCAACCCAACGAACTGTAGCCCGTCAGGCTCCTCTATCCATGGGATTCTCCAGGCAAGAATACTGAAGTGGGTTGCCTTTCCCTTCGCCAGAGGATCTTCCTGACCCAGGGATCGATCCCAGGTCTCTGGCATTGCAGGCAGATTCTTTACCATCTGAGCTAAGGGAAGATCAAATGTGTAGAACCAAGTGCCTATTCAACATTTCTGCTAAATGTCTGAGAAGAAGTTAAATGTGGGCAAATCAAACTCCTGATTTTCAAACCCCAAATTTAATGCTTAACTATCCTAGTAGATTTCATCACTCCCCTTTTTTAGTTCCTCTTGGTGCAAATACAGGCTTCTCTCACCTTCTGCATCAATGCTCTTAACAATTCTTCAAGTTCTGCCTTCAAAATGCCCTCCCATCCACCTCTTAGCACTCCAGTTTATACCACCCAAGACCCTGGTGTAAGCATGGTCATCTCTTGTCTATGAGTTTGATTGATCTCCCTCTCTCCATCCTTGTCATTCTTTCCCTTGTCAGTTTCTTACTCAGAAGCTATAAAAGCATAAAGCAAAAATGGTTTTACAATGTAAATCAGAGCCTAGCCTTATCCACTAAAAAACCTCATTCTGTGTCTTCCCATCTTTACCATAGTCTCTGAGACCCTAAAGGTCTGGTCCTTACCTAAAGCTTTCACATCTTCTTTCACCAGAAATGGCTTTGCTGTGAAGTTTGTTTCATGGCCCTTCATTTGTATGGTTCCTTTATAAGATTTGAGAGGTCCTTAATCAAGTTCATATTTCTCATTTTATTTCTTGTGTTTTAAAGTTCAGTTCAGTCACTGAGTCATGTCTGACTCTTTGCAACTGCATGGACTCCAGAACGCCAGGCTTCCCTGTCCTTCACCAACTCCTGGAGCTTGCTCAAACTCATGTCCTTTGAGTCGGTGATGCCATCCAATCATCTCATCCTCTGTCATCCCCTTCTCCTTCTGCCTTCAACCTTCCCCATAATCAGGGTATTTTCCAATGAGTCAGTTCTTTGTATCAGGTGGCCAAAGTATTGGAGCTTCAGTATCAGTCCTTCTAATGAGTATTCAGGACTGATTTCCTTTAGGATTGACTGATTTGATCTCCTTGCAGTCCAAGGGACTCTCAAGAGTCTTTTCCAACACCACAGTTCAAAAGCATCAATTCTTGGTGCTCAGCTTTCCTTATGGTCCAACTGTCACATCCATACATGACCACTGGAAAAACTGTAGCTTTGACTAGACAGACATTTGTTGGTAATGTCTTTGCTTTTTAATACACTGTAGAGGTTTGTCATAACTTTTCTCCCAAGGAGTGTGTCTTAATTTCATGGCCACAGTCGCCATCTGCAGTGATTTTGGAACCTAAGAAAATAAAGTCTGTCACTGTTACTATTGTTTCCCCATTCTACTTGCCATGAAGTGATGGGACTGGATGCCATTTTCTTAGTTTTTTGAATGCTGAGTTTTAAGGCAGCTTTTTCACTCTCCTCTTTCACTTTCATCAAGAGGCTCTTCAGTTCCTCTTCGTTTTCTGCCATAAGGGTGGTGTCATCTGCATATCTGAGGTTATTGATATTTCTCCCAGCAATCTTGATTCCAGCTTGTGCTTCATCCAGCCGGGCATTTTGCATGAGGTACTCTGCATATAAGTTAAAGCAGGATGACAATATACAGCCTTGTACTCCTTTCCCAATTTGGAACCAGTCTGTTGTTCCATGTCTGGTTCTAACTTTTGCTTCTTGACCTACACACAGGTTTCTCAGGAGGCAAATAAGGTGATCTGGTATTCCAATCTCTTTATTTCCCACAGTTTGTTGTGATCTACACAGAAGTATATGTTTTGCTGGAATTCTTTGTTTTAAAGAGGGTCCCCCAAATTGCATAAGTTTCAGGCCCCATGAAATCTGGGTTTGCCTCTTCCTCTAGCTCTCACGACTGAATGACTTCACTTCACTTCACTAGCTCTCTACTTCTTTCTTATTTCTCTCCAGCCACATTAGCCTTTATCAAACATGTCGAAGTTATTTTTACCTTATGGCCTTTGCACTCACTCTTTCTCTAAGTAAAGTGAAAGTGAAGTCACTCAGTCATGTCCAACTCTTAGCAACCCCATGGACTGCAGCCTACCAGGCTCCTCTGTCCATGAGATTTTCCAGCCAAGAGTGGGTTGCCATTGCCTTCTCTGCTCCTGGCCTTGGCCTCCTTCAATTTAGATTCTTTCTCTAAAGCATCACACAGTTCACTCCCTCGTTCTAAGTTTCTGCTGAAATATCTCCTTTTGAGAGATGCCTTCCCTGACAGCCCTCTCTCTGCTTGCTCTATTACTTTCCTTGTTTTAGTGCTTTCTACAGACACATTATTATACCTTTTAAAAACATTTTTATTGATGGCTGTGACAATAGAATGGAAGGTACATGTGGACAAGGACTTCACCTCATTTAATGTTTATCTGCAGATCCTGGAGCAGGGTCTGGTTCCTAGCTGGTTCTCAGTGAGTGAGTGTTGGTTGAGTGAAGATGGGGACCAGCTGTTCTCCACCTTCACTGACGCAGAAAGAGTTTGATGAGAACTGAAAGTGCAGCACAAAGAAGAGAAAAAATTACTGCCTGGTGGTGACATCTGTGGAATGTAAAGAAGGGAAAGCAGTTGGCCCCAGCTATCAGGACCAGCACTGTCCTCTAGAACTTTCTGTGATGATGAAAATTTTACATATTTGTGTTTTTCAATATGATATCCATTAACCACTGAGCCTTTTCACGCTGTTCATGGGGTTCTCAAGGCAAGAATACTGAAGTAGTTTGCCATTCCCTTCTCCAGTGGACCACATTTTGTCAGAACTTTCCACCATGACCTGTCCATCTTGGGTGGCCCTACAGGGCATGGTTCATAGTTTCATTGAGTTAGACAAGGCTGTGGTCCATGTGATCAGATTGGTTAGTTTCCTGGGTTTTCATTCTGTCTGCCCCTTAATGGAGAAAGATAAGAGGCTTATGGAAGCTTCCTGATGGGAGAGACTGACTGAGGGGGAAAACAGATCTTGTTCTGATGGGCAGGGCCATGCTCAGTTAATCTTTAATCCAATTTTCTGGTGATGGGCAGGGCTGTGTACCCTCCCTCTTATTTTACCTGAGGCCAAACTATGGTGGAGGTAATGAAGGTAATGGCGACCTGCTTCAAAAGGTCCCATGCAGGCACTGCTGCACACAGTGCCCCAACCCTCCAACAGGCCACCGCCGACCCACTCCTCTGCCGGAGACTCCTGGACACTCACGGGCAAGTCTGGGTCAGTCTCTTGTGGGGTCACTGCTCCTTTCTCCTGGGTCCTGGTGCACACAAGGCTTTGTTTGTGCCCTCCAAGAGTCTGTGTAACTTCTGGCAGCTCTATGGTGCAGTTAATGGCGACCTCCTCCAAGAGGGCTTACTGCACCCAGAGCCCCAGCCCCTGCAGCAGTCCACTGCTGACTCGTACCTCCGCAGGAGACACTCAAACACCATTCTGGCTCAGTCTCAGTGGGGTCTCTGGGTCCTGGTGCACAAAAGGTTTGTTTGAGTCCTCTGAGCATCTCTGATAGTTATAGGGTTTGATTCTAAATGCAATTTTGCCCCTCCTATCATCTTGCTGGGGCTTCTCCTTTGCCTTTGGACATGGGGTATCTCCTCAAAGTCACTCCAGTGCCATGCAGCCGCCACTCAAATGTTGGGTTAAAACTCAACGTTCATAAAGCTAAGATCATGGCATCTGGTCCCATCACTTCATGGCAAATAGATGGGGAAACAATGGAAACAGTGACAGACTTTATTTTCTTGGGCTCCAAAGTCACTGCAGATGGTGACTGCAGCCATGAAATTTAAAGATGCTTGCTCCTTGGAAGAAAAGCTATGACTAACCTAGACAGCATACTAAAAAGCAGAGACATTACTTTACCAATAAAGGTCCGTCTAGTTGAAGCTATGGTTTTTCCAGTAGTCATGTGTGGTTCTGAGTGTTGTGAGAGTTGGACCATAAAGAAAGCTGAGTGCTGAAGAACTGATGCTTTTGAACCATGGCGATGGAGAAGACTCTTGAGAGTCCCTTGGACTGCAAGGAGATCCAACCAGTCCATCCTAAAAGAAATCAGTCCTGAATATTTATTGGAAGGACTGATGCTGAAGCTGAAGCTCCAATTCTTTGGCCATCTGATGTGAAGAACTGACTCATTTGAAAAGACCTTGATGCTGGGAAAGATTAAAGGCGGAGGAGAAGGGGATGACAGAGGATGAGATGGTTGGATGGCATCACCGACTCAATGCACATGAGTTTGAGTAAGTTCTGGGAGTTGGTGATGGACAGGGAAGCTTTGCATACTGCAGTCCATGGGGTCACAAAGAGTCGGACGTGACTGAGCAACTGAACTGAACTGAGCCACTGAGCTCTTGAAATTTAGCTGCTGCTGCTGCTGCTAAGTCGCTTCAGTCGTGTCCAACTCTGTGCGACCTCATAGATGGCAGCCCACCAGGCTCCCCCGTCCCTGGGATAGCTAGTGAAACTTAGAAACTGACGTTTAAATGTTATTTGATTTTACTTAATTTTATTTTAATAAATTTATTTGTTTAATGTAATTAAATAGCTTCATGTGGCTAATGGTTAGCACGTAGATCATCAGTATAGGTCTAGGGACCCAGAATTCTTTTTCTGGAATAACATGATACAGCCAGATGCAAGAGCTGAGATGAACACCAAGTGCTTCTGGTTTTAGGAAAAAATGCTCCAGTGTCTGCACAGGTAGTGCTGGATATAAAATGAAACACGTTTTTCAAGATATATTGAAATCTTCCCAAAGCAGGAACTTTCTGAGAACAGTGTCTGACATTTAGCAATAATAGATGTTTTAAAGATTAGCCTAGATAGCTTAGAAACATACACATACCACACAAGGTTAGAACCTAAAGGCCAGGTAACCTCCACCAATTAGAAACAGGAACTGCCAGTTAAAGATGGGAAACACTTGTAATAAATACAGAGTTCCATGATCAGAAAGGGATGCAGACAGCCAAGATGCAAATGAAAATGAGATTTGGTAATTGCAGAGCTGGTGAGTCTGAAAAATGCCTGAGAGGAAGAGTTGATGACCAACTAAATAGGGGTCACTCAGCAATACCATGGCAGCAGGGATTCCACTTTCAAACACAGGGTATATGGCCAGGGGTGAGAGGTGGAGAATTGTATTGTTCTATCTCATCCAAAAAAGATTCTAACCACATCTGGAAAGCTAGCTCTGCTTATATCCCCACAATTTAAGAAGGAAATAAAATGTAGAGGAAATAAAAGAAAGGCCACAAAAATGATACGAATGTTGGAAGAGCAAACGTGAGTGGTCTGACTGAAGGAGTAATTTATATTTTTCCCAAAGAAAGGCATCTATGGGGGAAGTGACCACAGTCTATAAATATCTTCAGGGTAACCGTATAAATGAGAGAAAGTCACTGTCTTCTCGGGTGGCTGGACCAGGAGCCATGGCTAAATCTAAGAAAGAAAATGCATTTCAGCCATTAGTAAAACAAAACAAATTCTCCTAGGCCAGGAGGACTGGACAGGGATGGAGCTCTCAAAAGGAGGAGGCCAAGTCCTGTCACTGCACTCAGGAGCTGATTGAATGAGATAGTAATGGAAATAAAAGGAACATTAGACTAAGGACTTGTGAAATAATTGGTCTGATAGGTCCGGAAATCTGCCTTTGGCTGTGGCCCACGCAGGAGGCCTCAGAGAAAGGTAAAAGTTCCTCACAGTATTTCTCCAGACCTGCCTAAGCAAGGCAGATGGGCAAATTCCCTACTTAAAATAGGCCCAAGTTTGATGGTTCGTGCAGTGCGACCTCATTTGCTCACACCCTGCTGATCCGGATTCTTGGTTCACCTGACCAACTCTGCTGTGGGGACTGGGCTGAGAGGGGCCATGATGCCAGGCTATTTCGGCAGCATCCCCAAGGTCTCTTACTTAGAGGGTAGGACTTGTGTAACCTTCCAAGATTAATCCAGGCCCAGCCTGATCCAGGTAGAGAAAGCAGGGCTGTGACTTCATCAGTAATAATCCTCAAAATCGTTGAATTCACCCTCACTTTTTTTCTGAAGACTTTATGAATTGATCTTTTCGATCTTTCCATCATGAAGCTTCATCATCCCAATCTCTTAGTACTTCAAACATTTGAGTTCTAAGAAGCTTTAGAAATTATATCATCTTCTTAAATTTTTCACAATGACACAACAAAGCTCAGCAATATCAAGTAATTTGATATCAAGTGACTTGATATCACCCATCCAGTAAATAATTTTTGTCCACTATGGTAACCTATAGGGGTAACATGTTAGATTTAGCAGCTATGTTGGAGGAGGAGTTAAAATATGAATCATGCATAGAGTCTAGCTTCGAGAATGATCACCTCCAAAGCCGAATGTGCCTACCTCAGGGGGTTCCCAAGGCAAATCCACTGAGGGTGTCAGAGCATGGAGAAGGAGGTGGCATTGGAACTGTACTTTGAAGGATGATAAGCCACTTAGCAGCAGCAGCAGCAGCACTTGGTAAGGTTGGACAGGCAGAGGAGGTGGGGAGTTTCCATTGCAGGGGAAAGAATTCTGTCTGCATAAAGATACGAATTCTCAAGGAACCATACTGGAAACACTAATTACAATTGGATGAAACTTCAGGATAAGGAAATGAAAGAGTAGTAAATATTATTGGAAAGGTAGAGTTGTACTAGATTGTGGCAGGCCAAAAAAAGTTAGTTCAGTTCAGTTGCTCAGTCATGTCCGACTCTTTGCGACCCCATGAATTGCAGCATGCCAGGCCTCTCTGTCCATCACCAGCTCCTGGAGTTTACCCAAACTCACATCCATTAGTTCGTGATGCCATCCAGCCATCTCATCCTCTGTCGTCCCCTTCTCCTCCTGCCCCCAATCCCTCCCAGCATCAGGGTCTTTTCCAATGAGTCAACTGTTCGCATGAGGTGGCCAAAGTACTGGAGTTTCAGCTTCAGCATCATTCCTTCCAATGAACACCCAGGACTGATCTCCTTTAGGATGGACTGGTTGGATCTCCTTGCAGTTCAAGGGACTCTCAAGAGTCTTCTCCAACGCCACAGTTCAAAAGCATCAATTCTTCAGTGCTCAGCTTTCTTCATAGTCCGAATCTCACATCCATACATGACCACTGGAAAAACCATAGCCTTGACTAGATGGACCTTTGTTGGTAAGGTAATATCTCTGCTTTTCAATGTGCTATCTAGGTTGGTCATAACTTTCCTTCCAAGGAGTAAGCGTCTTTTAATTCATGGTTACAATCACCATCTGTAGTGATTTTGGAGCCAAAATAAAGTCTGACACTGTTTCCACTGTTTCCCCATCTATTTCCCATGAAGTGATGGGACCAGATGCCATGATCTTCATTTTCTGAATGTTGACCTTTAAGCCAACTTTTTCACTCTCCTCTTTCACTTTCATCAAGAGGCTTTTGAGTTCCTCTTCACTTTCTGCCATAAGGGTGGTGTCATCTGCATATTTGAGGTTATTGATATTTCTCCCAGCAATCTTGATTCCAGCTTGTGCTTCTTCCAGCCCAGAAATTCTCATGATGTACTCTGCATATAAGTTAAATAAGCAGGCTGACAATATACAGCCTTTACGTACTCCTTCTATTTGGAACCAGTCTGTTGTTCCATGTCCAGTTCTAACTGTTGCTTCCTGACCTGCATATAGGTTTCTCAAGAGGCAGGTCAGGTGGTCTGGTATTCCCATCTCTTTCAGAATTTTCCACAGTTTATTGTGATCCACACAGTCAAAGGCTTTGGCATAGTCAATAAAGCAGAAATAGAATTTTTTTCTGGAATTCTTTTGCTTTTTCGATGATCCAGCGGATGTTGGCAATTTGATCTCTCATTCCTCTGCCTTTTCTAAAACCAGCTTGAACATCTGGAAGCTCACGGTTCACGTATTGCTGAAGCCTGTCTTGGAGAATTTTGAGCATTACTTTACTAAAGTTAAGGTCATCTTAATTATTTACTAAAATTATCCAGCTTAAACCAAAGTGGAAGTAGATGGATGAATTAACAGTCCCCAAGAGAATTTACATGAACTGATTTTGGGGGAAGATTTTATTTCTTAGCTGAGAGGAGAGAGAAGAGTTGTATACAATATAATAGATGAGCAAAGGTCTTCTGGCTTGCTATTATGACTCGAGCCAAGTGTTCATATTCTTGTCGTTTTCAAACATATTATTAGATACATATTTGTAGTTGAGAATTATCCCACTTGAAACCCAAAGTGATCTACATTTCATGACTTTAAAATCTTGTAGCGTAATTGTGTCTTGTGATGAAGTAATAATATGATTATTATCGCTTCACTCGTGGAGAGTTTTACATCATTATTGTACTATCTCCATTTCACAAAAGAGGAAACATGGATTCAACTGTCTCGCCAAGAATCATACAGCTAGGAAATGACAGGGCTGAATTTCAAATTTTTCTGTTGTGAATTAAATTATAGTGGTTTCCAAGTTCACACTCTCCCATTGCTTTGTGTGAGAATGTGGACTTTGTATCCAGAGTAACCCCCCTGTTTGTTACTGCAGCCATTAACTTCCTGGAGTTATTACTGCAGGAGTTTATGTTCCTGATGAGCATTTTTCCCTTAAAATTATGACCCCTAAATTTTACCATACCTCTTCATGTTGAAGGTATTGTTCTGACACTTAGAGATTCATTTATTCGGCAAATATTTGTTAACATTTTGGTTTTTCTAAAACACTTTTGATTTTTCTAAGTCTTGCTTTTAGATGGTTCTCAGTATCTACTTCATGTTCATTTGAATGTTTGTGTATATATGTCTGTCTGCATATCTTGTCAATTCTTTCAGGCACTTTCTCTTCACCTGGTTGATTAGAACAAGTGGATTAATTCTCTAAATCACTTAATTATGGAATTAATTTTGATCAGTTGTTGCTCTGGGTATTCTTATATTGCGTGAACGAGATACTTGCTGAACTTGGAAGTTTTCTCATTCTGATGGCTTTCCCTGGGGGACATACCTCCCCACTCTATTCATTTTCTCATGGGTATGCTGTGGAAATGATTTTGATCCCATTCTTCTCATTGTTGCTGCCACTACACGGTGATGTGTCTGCTGTATAAACGGTACTGAGGTTTCCTCTAGCTACCAAGGCCCTGTCATTGAGGTGACTTGCCTTTGCAGAGCCATCTGTCTTTGGGAAGTTGAGTTCTTGTACAAGGTCAATACAGCTAAATGCCACCATTGCTATAATCAGATGCCTTTGCTGCCCATGAAGCATTTGCAAATCCTCCCAGTCTCTATTCAAGACTCTGTTGGCTCTTCCTTTGTCCAGTGTCTTTCATCTTTCCAGGGCCAGTCTCCACCCTCTGATTCATCATCACAAGGGGACTTTCCATTTGTTGTTTGCTATATTCTCATGCAGCCTTATCTTTGATGATTTCCATTTCAGCACTAGTTAGCAAGACTCTCTTCAGCACGGCCCCATTCAGTTTTGCAGTTTTGTTCTTTTACCCTGTTCTTGACAATTATAAGATTTGGGCTGATCAATAGCCTGCGTGTTTCTTAACCATGCATTGTTATCTGCTTTTCCAATTGGATTAATTCCAGATAGCAGTGTTATATTCTTGTTTATTTTCATTGCTCACCTCAATATCATAGTTACTTTTTATAACTCATATGTTTGAGAATGACATTGTTATCTAAGTATTTCATTTGATACTGATAAGTATCAGTGTATTACTACCTAAGTGTTGATAATTCACAAAGGTATTAATTTTCTATGGTGCTGTAGCAAATTACCACAAACAAAGTGTCTTAAAGCAATACAAATTTATTGTAATTCTGGAGATCAGAAGTTGAAAATAGGTCTTGTGTTTTCTGTGTGTGTGTGTGTGTGTGTGTGTGTGTGCTCTTAGTCATGTCTGACTTTTTGCAACCCTGTGAACTGTAGACTGCCAGGCTCCTCTGTCCATGAAATTTCCCAGGCTTGAATACAGGAGTGAGTTTTCGTTTCTTACTTCAGGGGTTCTTTCCCGACCCAGGGATCAAACCTGTGTCTCCTGCATTGGCAGGTGGATTCTTTACTGCTGAGCCACTTGGGAAACCCCCAAAATAGGTCTCAGTGCATTAAAGTCATTCATTTCTGGAAACTCTAGGGTAGAATCTGTTTTCTTGTCTTTTCCAGTTTCTAGCAGCTACCCACACTCATTTGTTCATGGTGCCCAACCATTTTCAAAGCCAGCAATGGTTGATGGAGTCCTTCTAACATTGTATCTCTCTGACTCTGATACTTTAGCCTCCCTCTTCCACTTTTAAGGGCTCTTGTGTTATGTTGGGACTACCTCAGTAATCCAGAATAATCTGTCTATCATAAAGTCATGTGGTTAGCTGTCTTAGTCCTTCCTACAACTTAATTCTCTTATCCTAGGTAACATAACACATTCACAAATTCCAGGGATTAGGGTCTGGACATAATTCTGAGAACCATTCTGAGACCGCCTACCACAGGTGGTGATAAATCATAACACCCGCTTACATGATTCTTGTGAACAATATGATGGAACTACTTTCTAACTTCACATAGCTAAGCCATCTTTCTCCTTTGGAGCTGTTGCTGTGTACTGAGAGAGTTCTGTTGACTACTGGAACTAAATATATGGGTTGAGAAGGAGAGACTGAGAGGCATAGAGGTCACAGGCAGTAACCTTGGTGTTCTTCTGTGTCCTCGATGCTGGGCATGTCTGTAGGATAACTGGGTTCTTCATATATCAGAAAGTGTCTGGCAAAACATTTGTCCCTTTAAATACATTTTTGCTTTAGAAGCAGTTTCAGTGATTGAAAAGGTAGAAATTCTCATTTCACATTTTAAGTCAGTTTTTAGCTGTGATAGGTTTCTAGATTGTCACTGCTTTTCTGTCTTTATAGGAAACCAAATAGCTGCCTGGTCTGGAAGTCCTGAGTATAAATAAAGATGTTCATGCCCATTAAAATTTGAATAAGAATGGTAGCATGGTGCTATTAATTCTGTAAGCATTTGATGAATTTGTGTAATATGCTGTACATTGCAAACTAACATAACACTATTATGAAATGTCATTATGACATTTCCCAGGTTATGTTTTCAATCTATCTAAAAGAGCTCATTAGGGGCCTTGTGGCTTGGGATGGTTTGCTAGGTGGCTTACAGATTTACTTAAATCCTCAGAAAGTTTTTGATCTAAGACAATGGGAAACAGCATGAGATACTAGAACCTTTGCTCTTAGTCGTGATTTTATTATAACCAGCTGTATAACACTGGCAAATTTATTGATATCTCTGGGCCTCAGATGCCCCATGTATGAAGTGGCAATTTGGCTGAGCATTTCATTCAGGGTCAGGGATGGGTTTGTTAGATTGAACAAATAAAAGTACAGGGTGCTCAGTTTAATTTGAATTTCAGATAAACAACAAATAATTTTTTAGTAGATGTCCCAAACATGGCATGAAATATATTTGTACTCAAAATTATACACTGTTTGTCTGAAATTCAAATTTAACTAGGTATCCTGTGTCTGTGTTTGACAAGATAAAGTAGTTTTATGTATGTATGCTGTCACTTTCCCTATCAGTCCGCTGCAAGAAACATGTTTCCTTGTGTGTGGGTCCAGCTTTCTGTTCTCCCAGCACAATGCTCCAGATAGTCACTACCAGTCACTTAAAGTTGGCACAGATGGTAAAATCCAAGCCTGATAAATATTTGTAGAGTGGAAAAGTAGCCGATATCCCTAATTTAATCTATTACCTTTATTCTGTTTCTAAGGTTCCATGATTCTATACCATGTACATAGCATAGGCAGGAATAAAGATCATCAACAGGTGTGTGTTAACACAGACAAGCACATGGTTATGTGAGAACTGCAGAGAGATTGTTTTGAATGTGGATCTCAGGAGGGATTAAGGTGATCTCTCTTCCTATTGGAAGCTTGAAATGGAAAATAGGATTTCAGGTGTAGCTTGACTTTGAAGGATGATACACTGGAGGACCATCAGAAGGGTTGGGCTCAGGACGTTTGTGAGGTATCTCCTGAATGTGTTTCCTCTGTCCTTCCTTCCATATCCACTCCCCTTCCTTCCTCACTGTTCTTTGTGCCCCAGGACACCTACTGGTTTGAATCCTATCAGTGGGATCCATTGCTTTGTGATTCCCAGTTGAATCTGGCAACTCCAAATCAAGAGATTGGAAAGATGGAGGAAGGCATGGTTGGAGTGTTTATTCCACAGGAAGTGGCCAAGAGTTGGTTGTCCCCCTTTTATCAAAGACCCCAAATCCTCTCTGGCATATTCCTCATGCAGCTGCTCTTCCTAGGAGGTAGGAATTACTCCCTCTCTACCCCCTTCAGGTCTAGGGTTCGTAGTGACTCCCTGCTATTGCTAGAATTAAGGTACTGGTGCTAATTCTTATTTTCCAAAATCCTGCTCTCAGGTTTATAATCAGTCTCTTTATTAAACTCTCCTCGATTACTCATTTTGAGTGTGCCATCTGCTCCCTGCCCGGGCTCTGACTGGCACACGTGGGTACTCTTAGCTAACTGTTTGAGAATATGTGGCTTACAGAGGTTAAGTCACTGGTCCAAGATCACATAACTCATAAGTGGCAGATCTAGGACTCAGATCGAGAATTACCAAGTCAATCTGAAGAAGCAGGAGGAAAGTATGTTGGGAGATCCATAGGAAGTCTGGTGATGGTCTTGCTTGCTTGCTAAGTCACTTCAGTCATGTCCAACTCTGTGTGACCCCATAGACGGCAGCCCACCAGGCTCCCCGTCCCTGGGATTCTCCAGGCAAGAACACCGGAGTGGGTTGCCATTTCCTTCTCCAATGCATGGAAGTGAAAAGTAAAAGTGAAGTCACTCAGTCGTGTCCGACTCTTAGTGACCCCATGGACTGCAGCCCACCAGGCTCCTCTGTCCATGGGATTTTCCGGGCAAGAGTACTACAGTGGGCTGCCATTGCCTTTTCCGGTGATGGTCTTGGAAACATGTATTTTTCTTCATTGCCTTGGAAAATATTCTAAGGAAACAAACCTACATCATTATCTACTATGTCTCTCTTTTTCCATTTGGAAAGAAAGGATAAGAATACTTCTCAAATGCTTATTGTTTCTTGGCCTTAAAAAATTATGTGAATCAAATAAAAAAGTAGAGATGATGTCCAGATTTTATGATTCTCAGCCTAGTGCTCTGTACTCTAGAAAATGTTCCTTCTAGTACCTTCTGTCCATCTTCATTACTTTTCTTGAAGCCAAAATAGCTATCTTGTAAAAAGATCCATTCTGAGGACTTCCTTGGCAGTCCAGTGGTTAAGATTCCTTGTTTCCAAAGCAGAGGTTGTGAGTTCGATCCCTGGTTGAGGACTAAGATCCCTCATGCAGTGGGGTGTGGCCAAAAGACTTAAAAAACATTTAAAAAGTTCCTTCCTTCTGCCAAGGATGAAGATATCCTTAGCAAAGCGTTGCTATTATTATTATTATTGACAAGTAGAATGATATACTTAACATTGTGTGCCTCTGTCTGAGACAATTATGAATTGACTTGGAATTAAATCACTTTTCTTAGATCAAACCATTTCCCATGAGCTTTCCCTGCTGCCAGCTAACCTGAAGATGATGTAAAATGGAGGCGGCAAGTCTGGGACCCATGTCCCTCTGATCTGCAGTCCTCTCTTGAGTGACACATGCTTTGGACACCCTGCCTGCATATTCCATTTTTGTTTACCCTTTTATGCAGCCCGAGTTCACTCAATTTCCCTGTTTTCCCATCAAATATATCTTTTCGAAAGCTTCAGTTTACCTCAAGTTCAAGCTCTTTTTGAATCATGTCAGTTTCTCCTTCATTTCCATTGGTTTTGCTAAGTTAAGATCCACTCTTGACTAAGTAAGCAGGAGTAATATTGATAAGACAGAAATATGGCAAAGCTGTCAGGAGGATGTCATCCCTTATTCCTGGGGGAGGAGGGCTTGGTGGCATGCATAAAGACCAAGCATATCCTAAGACGTATGATAGTGATACATAGGCAGTTACCCTGGTGCAGTAGCTAAGCCATGTATTTTAGGAGGAGAAATAAGAAATTTTGAGATAAAAACATATACAAGGTAAGGGTATACACAAGAGCCAACCAGTTGTTTAGAAGAGGCATTGGTTTTTTAGCTGAGAAAAAGTTTCTGCTGCCTGACTTTAATTTTTTAAAACTAGATTTTATTCCTGCTATTGCTGTAGGGGACTAGGAGACATTGAAAACTAATGCTTTTTTCCATAAAGGATTTTCTTCAGGGGTGTGAGATTGGAGGAGTCTTTCTCTCCAGTTCATATGATGTTGTTGGTGAGGAAGTTCTGCTCTAGGGAATAGATGGATCAGGAACTTTGATTTTTATTTTTCCTCCAATTTCTGAACACCCTGTCCATATTGAAATGGACCTAGAATAACCCTAGGGCCTTACTGTAACCACCATCCATAGGGTGCAGCCACAGCAACCAATTTTATGGGACCCTCTTGGTCAGAGCCAGTGGTGTGGCTAAGAGAATGGGCTGGTGACCATAAACCATTCTGTATATTCATCCTCATGCAGGAAAACTAAGTACCCTTAATTCACATTGAACTTCTTTCATAGAGAATTGCTCCAAAGCTAAACACATTGTTTTTCATCAAAGTCATAGTAGAACTATTATTTTTCCACTCTATGTGGGCCAAATAACTTAGACAATGTTTTCTAAATTTCATGTTTACTGGTAACTGGCCTTGAACTAAAAATGGACTGAATGACTCTAATCATGACTGAAATGAAACTGTAAGTGATTCAGGTCCCAGATGGCCTTCCCCGATGTTTGATTTCAAGTCTAAATTGAGGCATTTGGCCCAATAGCCGTACAGAGGTGACCTTCAGCCTTACCCAACTCTTCTTTTCTCCTATGCGGTGTAAATCAAGTGTGTAAATTAGGTAATTTTCTCCATGAGTTATTAGATTAGCATTTAGGATCAGAATAGCTATGTTCTTTACCAAGCAGTTATATATACATATATATGTTTTATATATATATACACACTATGTTCTTTACCAAGCTGTTTTATATATGTGTGTGTGTGTGTGTGTGTGTGTGTGAATACATATATATATATATATACACACACATGAATACATATATATATATATACTTTTAACAGAAAGGTCAAGATGTTTTAGTAACTCGATAAAATGTTACCAATTTAAATCAGACACATCTGCATTACAAAAGCTGCCACTATACTTTGGCTATAGAGAATCTGTCTTTCTAACCATTTAGTAGTGACTTGGGTTGTTTGGGAAACCCATAAGACAAATTAAAGAATGTGGACAAGATTAAAAAAAAAAATGTAAGAAATGTCTTCCTAGAAGTTCAGAGGAACAAGCTAGGATATAAAGGAATAAAGATAGCTTTTCTGTAACTTTGGAAAAGTAATGTGAGAAAGAAATATCAGTGAAGAGGAAAGAGGATGAAACAAAGAAAGTTGTAGGTAAGGCTGTGGAGACAAATGGGGATTGAAGAAGAGTCTTGGGGATAAACTGTTGTTTGTGCTTCCTGATCCAGGCATTGAAATTATCCTGAACTGGCAAGATGTTGACTCTAGGGTACACAGAACAGAATATTCCAACACAGCTGCCTGTGAAACATGTGTCAAGACACAAGGTCCCAGAGGGCTTGGCTACAGATAGGGATCAACCTAGGAGAGAAGCAAGGTAATTAAGATTTCCTGAATTTTGGGATATTCAAGTCACTGGTGCACTGACTGCCATCCTGATTTTAGGTTTATGTGGATGTAGGCTGTCTCTTTGGTTTCAGAAGTTTCCCCATCTGTTCTTTGATTGCACCTTTCTTATATGTTCATTTTGGCCAAGCATCCTCCACGGCTGGACAGCCTGTGATCATAGAGGGCCCTCCTTCCTTCTTATCCTCAGCCAGAGCTCATTCCCTTTTGTGTCGGCTGTTTTCCTTGGAAGCGTGAAGCATTAGCTTTAATCAGTTTATAGAGCCCCTGACCTAATTTTACATCTGCAATAAGATCACTATGAATTCTCTGCTTCCCCATGGAGGATAAAGCTCTGCCTCCCCCCTCCCTTCTGTAATCTTTCTTTGTGATGGACGTTAGAGAGCCTGGCAGGTTCTGTTCCACGCTGCATTGCTCCGAGAGAAAATTTATTTATATATTAATTTTATATAAAAAAGATTTCTCATAGGGAGCCAAAGATTGAATCATAGTCAGAAACCTAATTTGAGATTGAAGGCAGGATAGCAGCAGGCAAACAATGTCAAAGAGCAAAGGCTCTGGGGGTGGGAAACGCACAGGCATTAAACATTTGCTTTGCGTCATACACCTCTCTGTTCCTTCAGCATGTTGGCACATGTTGCGGGCCAACCTTGTGTATCAGTTTTCTTTTGCCATATAAACATTACTGCAAATGTAGTAGCTTAGAACAATATTCATTTGTTATCTTACAGTTCTTGTAGGTCAGGAGTTGGGGCTCTGCTTAGCTGGGTTCCCTGCTCAGGGAGCAAGGCTGAGATCAAAGTATTGGCTGGGCTGTGTTCTCATGTGGAGGCTCAACAAGGGATGAGTCTGTGTCCAAACTCCCCCAGGTTGTTTGCTGAAGTTATTTCTGTGCATCTGTAGAATTCATGTCAGTTTGTTTCTTTAGGGTGAGAGAGAGGGATAGAAACTTTGCTGAAGTTTCTATCCTCTAGACATCCTTTTAAAGGGCTCATCTGATTAGGGCAAGTCAACCCAGGATAATCTTCCTTTGGATTTAATTTATTTAACTGCCGAGAGATTTTAATTACATCTGCAAAATCCCTTACTCTTGCCATACTAGTTAGTGGGGTCATAGTTTCCAGGCCTACTTAAAAGGAAGGTATTATATGAGAGTATGGCTCACTGGATGCCATCTAAAAGGTGTGTCCTCTATATTTCATTAATCCTTTATTAGTCAAGATGCCCAGGATCCCAAAATATCTCATCAATATAGCTTTATCATTTTAACAACCAAATATGGTCAAAGGAACAGGACTACATGCCTTTTATAGTGGTCTGTATTTTCTTTCTGCTTAGAAAAATCAGTTGTGAGTTCACTTAAATGAGTTCCTGTGGATAATAACCAAGACATGGGAAATAATTAATTAGAGTTTATTTATAATTACACACCTCACTCAAGCCCATTAGTTACACTCTCTCTGTATTTCTTAATTGCCTTTATTTTGTGAATGCCTCAGATTTTTAAAAAATTTTGTAAGGTTTGATATCAACTTTCTTTAAGCCCTTTCCATGTGATAAATCAGTTTCAAAGATGGGTAACTGTTTTGTGTGTAACTAAGAAATTACAAAAAATTGTATTTTAAAACATCATGACCTACACATTGAAGACATCTAGTTTTTTTTTTTAATCTTAATTTTTAAAGACTGTGTATGACAAGGAAAGAGATTAATCTAGTACATTTGTGTATTAGTACATTGTGTACTAGATTGTGGAAAGAGATTATCTAATACATTTGTGAGGAGATATTAGGGGAAAAGCCCAATTTCAACTTTTTACCCCGTAAGACTGAGACAAACCCAAACATCAACTTTTCTTAGAAATAAAAATCCCCAAGATTATTCTGTGCCCAAGAAGTGGACTCTATTTCCCTTCAGTGCTCTTCCTTTATTCACTAAACTTGAAGGTATAATCTTGAAAGTTGAGCCCATAGAACAGGAAACCATAATATCCTTCAATTTAAGAGTTCATGAGAATCAGGAATCCTGTTCCAGAAATAAAGCATCAAGGAAAGGAGCTTAGAAGATGAAAGTGGTTAGAGTGTCTCAGTAGAGAAGGAGTTGCGCTTACCTATACTCATTGATGTATCTGCCTCCTTCTTTTTAACTTTTGTTTTTCCCCTTTCCCGGTGACTTCTCTCACTGCCTTTTTTAATGGAAACTTGTAACTGCTGAAGCCACGTTTTGGAGATAGCCATTCTGCCTTTTCCGTTTAATCAGAATTTTTAGCTGGTACCTGACTTCCTGGTACTCATTTCCCAGCTTTCCTTGCAGCCAGGCATGGCCATGTGACTAAGACCTGGCCAGTGAGATGCGGATGGAAGTGATGTACACAGTTTGCAGCTCTTGTGCTTAAAGGGAAGGGCCATGTTCTCTACTTCCCTTGCTTCACTTCCTACTGCCTGGATGTGAAGGGGAAGATGGAAGGGGGGTTGGCCGTGTTGGCTCATGTGATGGAGTCCATGCACTAAGGATGATGAAGCCTCAAGAGCAAAGGATCCTAAATGCCAGTAAGCATGTGCAGTCACTGAACCTACCCTAGATTATCACATGAGCAAGAAATAGATTTCTGGTTGGCTCAACCACAGTTAATATCTTGATTAAATCAGTGTAACTGATCTCATAACAGATGTATCCGCTTAGAGAAGGTGAATCATCTGTTGAGTCAGGGGACAGAACCGTGGCGAGAGCAAGGCTTTGGTATCAGGTGGATCTGGATCAACTTCCAGTGCTAACTCATCACCCGTCTCTGTGACAGAATTGCAGTTTCATCTTCTGTGAAATGGAGATAGTAGTAAGTGCCTCATAGCATGTTGTGTAATATCAGAGGATGAAAATTTGGTGATATAAAACTAGATATGGCCTGTGTTCCCAGGGTACAGAGGGGGAGAGGCATGGATAGTGGCAAATGGTAAGCAGTGCTGTGGAGGAGCAGAGGAGAGCAATGTTCAGGAGATTCCTTAGAGGAGTCAGTGAGAAGGAAGCAGCTCTGCAGAGCGCATCTCCTTTCCCTATCAGATATGTCCACGTGTTCAGACCTTTAGGAGGTGACTTGCCCTTGCCTAAGCTCTCAACAAAGTTTCAATTATAATCCTTGAAATTTGGGTCAAGCTGTCCCCCAGCTAGACTAGACTGTAAGCCCCACGAAGGCAGTGTGCATGCTCACCTTGCTGTTTGCTGTGAATATGAGGCATCCTGCTGTTAGCTGGGTGAGGAATGATTCATGATCAAAGCATATCTTCTAAAAGAGATTTAATCTTACTGTCTTCAAAGACAACTGGGTTGGAGCAAGACTAAATAGGTGTTATCTCCAAGAACTCTATTGTGCAGTTGCTCTATACAATTAACATTTTTACGGAATTCTTAGACTTAGCACAGTGCATGGCATAGAGTAGGTGTTTAATAAATATTTGTAGAATGAATGAAAGAATTTCTAGCAATGTTTCAGTTCTCCTGGTTGGTTAGAAATCTCACCCTGATGAACATTCTAACATCTAGGGCTATGCACAAGGAGAATGAGCCCATTTGGGAAGGACTGAGATCTGTTTTTGGAGGTGTGGGAGGATTTAGAGGAGGGTGTCACACTCTGAAAGGAGGACCATGTCTTCTCGGGGAAGGTCAACCCTGAGAGTGTGTGTTCTCTGAACATGTGTGTACTTTGTACCTGAGGTTATTTGAAACTTACTCGTTGGGAGTTTTAATTATTTTATTCAAATAATCTCTGTGCTCTGAATTTGCTTAAACTAAATGAGACTTCTCATACAGTGAGTCACAAATTCTGATTGGCATCAACATCCATTCTTCTTGGACACAGGGAGGCACATGGAAGTCGTTGAAGCTAGCTGGAAACCAAAAGCCAGGATCCTGGTCCTGGTTCTATCACCTCACCACTGTGTGTCCCTTGGGGACCTTCCAGTTTCCATCATGAAAGTCCTCACATTTTATTATAATCTCTTTTGGGGGTCTGTTTCCATCACTAAATTATGACTATTCTGTATGTACCTTTTCCATGTTTTATCTCAATGCCTAACACCATCCACAGGGTTGATGGGTACTCAATACATACTTCCTGAGTTAAAAATTTTCTGTTGTCCTCATGGAGAGAGGAAAAGAGAAATAGTTCTTTGATTTTCATGGGTGAAGAAACTGAATGGTAGCAAGAGGAAAATGCCCCAGGACTGACTTCCACATTCTAGGTATGCCACTTCTCTGGGTATTTCACTGTGGAGTTCCAGTCCACAGGAGAAACTTGTCCATAGACTCCAGGGGGATCTTCACAGAATTCATGTGAGCTGAGGGTATGGAATAGACATACTTCTGCACTCCCTTTCCTGTCCCCTGTACTCTGGCACACAGACATTGTTCCTATCACTTCCCCTGCTTTCCAGCATAGCCTTACCCACCTTTTCTCCTGGCTGGCTGTTGGATCCCCGCCCATCCCCACCCTTCACCATTTCAGATTCCCACAGCGGCTCTTGGAAAGAGATACTGAAGCATCTGTGAGCCAGCGTTTGTTCCTGAATTTCCTTATGGTGACTAATGGGTAACACCTGTCCTGTGGAGTCCCTCTTGTGCTCTTAGGATTGGATTTATCACTGCAGTAGTTTAACCATAACTAGAAAAATGTAGCTCTCTAAAGTCCCTATAATGTGGAGGTTCCTAACGTGGTCTAAGTTATTCCTTGTGTCATAAATAACACAGACGGCACTATTATGGACCAAAACCCTGAAAGAAGAGGCACTGAGTTCATAAATAACACACACACAATAGGGGTTTGAGAAGACTCATGGAAGTACTTTGGTTCCTGATGGAGGACGAGGAAGGGGGTGGGGTGAGTGGCTTCTAGGAATGCTTGGGATTTGGGGGCCTGGGTGTGAGGAGAAATATCTTGTCTATGAAAACTTTTCCAGTTACACTAACCTAAGCAGTCAGGGTGGCAGTCGGGGGGCGGGGTGGTCTCACCTGCTCAGAGCCCAAGGTCAGTATGGTCTCCCTTCCTGGAAATGGCGGAAAGAGAGTCAGCCTGCTTGGGTACTTTTCTTGTCCTGTGTACCCCCATGACTGCCAGGAGAGGGAAGAAGTTAGAAGCAAGTCCATGTTGTGTAATGATCTCGGTCCCGGCAAGGACCCAAAGCCGAGTTTTGTGATCACATATCTTTCCATCTATTATATCCCAAGTCAGTTATCCTGTTGAGTGTAACTGCCATTTTTACTGGATTAGGCCTATCAGATTATTCTCTAAAGATGAAGAAAATGCTACTTCTCCAACAAAACAGTTTCTGCTTTACCTCAAAGGCCTCTCATTCTCTTTGCTTTGAGGAAGAGAGAAAGAGAGAGTGAGAGAGTGTGTGTGCAGTGCCCTTTATTTGGACTTTTATCTTAACCTGGGAATACCTGATCTTCTGTTTCCTTCCTTCTCATGTAACTCTTCATTGATTTTCTTTAAATCAAACAAGCCACCATCACAGACTCTTACAAAAGAAAGTCAGTCATGAAGGAGCCCTGGGCTTGGAATAGAAGCCAACCTAATTTTAGTTGCTGGCAACCCTCTCTAAGCAGTGGACAGTGGTCAGAGGTTCATTGTGGCCTGTGCTATCAGGACCCAACAGCAGCTGACCACTGTCACCCTGACTCCCTGGGGGCCTCAGGGAGCCCCCTGCTGATAAGTTCCACCATAATTTCCTGGTGAGGCAGCTTGTCTGCCAAAAGTAGATCTTGCATTCATTATTTTAAAAAAATTAAAACTGCTTTGATTTATGGATTAATCTCTTGCCGGGATCACGGATTGGGGGTGCTTGCTGTGCTTCATCCTGATAAGCAGAGGGGCCCAGTCTCCTGCTTTTCTTCATGGGAGGTTGTACTCTACCTTAGGCTGAAGTCAGGGGCTTAGCTGACTGTGAACCACCAGGGGAATTCCCAGGATATATCTGCAGCTTCCCCAGCCCGCAGAGACCATCCCTTTAAATCTTATTATAAGGATACTTGGTTATTAAAAAAAAAAATTGTTTGATTTGTTCATACTAATAAGTACCAGAAGTTCTTGTAGGATTTTTTTAAAAGGAAGAAATAGTGTGAAGAATTACTCACACATTATGCTCTTTCTTGAAAAATAGTCCAGACCCTGTCTACTTATTGATATAATTAAAACTGGATTAGTAGGATGGATTATAGAGTTTCTAAGACCATTAGGGAGTTTGAGCTCCAGACTTTGCCTACCCTTTTTTCCTCCTCTCTATATTCCCTTTTCTCCAGTTCAAACTTATATATGTCATTATGTCCAACTTAAACAGGCTGAGGTCTTAGACATGGGACTTTGATTGGCAAAAGGGAGAAATTTGGGGAAACAGCATAGAGTATTTGAGAATAAAGAGAACTTAGAGATAATCGGGCAGTGTAGACAAGTGGTTAAGTGAGTTAAGTTGCCTGGATTCAGACCGTGACTTGATAGCTGTGTTAGCATGAACAAATTCATCCCTCAGCCACACTGCACCCCTCTGAAATGTAACTTCCTGGTAAAATGGGGATTGTAATAGCACCTACTTTGTATGGGTATTTTGAAAATTAAGTGAAATTATGTGTGTAAAGTGTCCTTATAGTAAATGTCCAATAAAAGTTACCAATATCATTATTGTCATCTAGTCTAAACTCCTGGATTTTGGGGGAAGGAAAACTTGGGTTCTAAGAAGCCTACCAAAATTTCCCAGTAACTTAGAGCTACCAGCAGAAAGGATCCAGACAAGCCTTTCCTTAAGTGAATTACATATATTGTATATTTTCAGAACCTCTCTAGCTAATCTTCCCTCACCATTTTTTGCTCTGATGTTAATTTTACTTCTTCCCTCAGCTGAAAAGGAATGTACATTGAAAAGCTCACTCCCAGTTCAGATTTGTAAAGCCAAGGGTATCAGAAATAAAAGCACCTTAAACAAAGCAGCTTCTTGTGAGAGCACGAAAGTCAGATCAAGGAAACATTTGCTTTTTTAATAAGATACCCTGTCTTATTGCCAACAAGGTTCTGGTGTATAGAGCCGTATGTGGCCCCATGGTTTGACAAAGTCTGCCAAAGGACAGTCATAAGCTCAAGAGACAGGTATGCGCCTTGATCCCTCAGGGATACCAGACAGAGAGATGTCCTTTCAGCAGCAGTGTTTTGCCACCAATGGGATGTAAGTGTAGAAACCTCTCTCTACCAATGGTGAAGAACTTGGTTTCAGTAGTGAATTCTCTTGCCTCTTTTACGTCCCTTTGCTGTTAAAATGAAAAATGATTTGAGATTAATACAGAGTTAAGATTGTAGATTACACTTTAGAAATTTTTGAGTGGAAGCCATAGGATGAGTTGAATTGATGTGGGTTTTGTAACTGACCAACATATCCATGGATCATTTAGTTTTTAAGCACCTGCCATATGGCATGCTGCATGCAGAACCCATGTGCTCTGAGTTCTAAATGAGTTTGCAAAGTGTTTGGAAAGGACAGAGGACATGAAATATTTGTAGAACAGTCCAAGAGTATAAAACTGAATGAGATTTTATACACACAGAGTTGATTCTTAATATTTGCACCACTTGAAGTGGAAGTGTTAATTCCTCAGTCACGTCTAACTCTTTGCAGCCCCAGGGACTCTGTCCGTGGAATTCTCCAGGCAAGAATACTAGAGTGGGTTTCCATTTCCTTCTTCAGGAGATCTTCCTGACCCAGGGATCAAACCCGGGTCTCCTACATTGCAGGCAGATTCTTTACTGCTGAACCACCAGGGAAGCCTACTTTATTTGTGCCACTGTGGCTCAGATCAGAACTCCTGATTGCCAAATTCAGACTTAAACTGAAGAAAGTGGGCAACACCACTAGACCATTCAGGTATGACCTAAATCAAATCCCTTATGATTATACAGTGGAAGTGAGAAATAGATTTAAGGGTCTAGATCTGATAGATAGAGTGCCTGATGAATTATGGAATGAGGTTCGTGACATTGTACAGGAGATAGGGATCAAGACCATCCCCATGGAAAAGAAATGCAAAAAGGCAAAATGGCTGTCTGGGGAGGCCTTACAAATAGCTGTGAAAAGAAGAGAAGCAAAAAGCAAAGGAGAAAAGGAAAGATATAAGCATCTGAATGCAGAGTTCCAAAGAATAGCAAGAAGAGATAAGAAAGCCTTCTTCAGCAATCAATGTAAAGAAATAGAGGAAAAGAACAGAAGGGGAAAGACTAGAGATCTCTTCAAGAAAATTAGAGATACCAAGGGAACATTTCATGCAAAGATAGGCTCGATAAAGGACAGAAATGGTCTGGACCTAACAGAAGCAGAAGATATTAAGAAGAGGTGGCA